>JAADVY010000336.1:0-19175 GCA_023336035.1 Pythium plurisporium
GTGAAGTTGAAGTCGGCTCATAATCATATCGGTTGGCGACCGGTTATTCCGAAGATCCATCCCTTCATTTCAGCCAATTGCATCTCCTCAACCTGGTCTCACCATCATTCCACCGAAGAGAACGACGCGGAATCTGCACGAACGGACTCATTCCCGAGCTTCTCCTACGAGCCAGCAGTTGCCAGATACAACCAAGCCATGCATCGCTCGCACACGCTATTGAATGCGACCGTCGTGGTCTGCCTGCTCGTCATGGTTGAAGCGTTCCCGCTGGGCTTCTTCTCGAACCTCGAGCACCAGCGCGCGCTCCGCATGAGCCCGCCGATGCCAATTGCTGCCACTCTGCTCAGCGCAGCAAGCAGCAGTGACGACCACGCGTACGTTCGCCCTCCGACGGCCGAGACCTCGGGGTTCCCGAAGAATACCATGAAGTACCACCGCAGTCCGTGCCCGTGCATGAACTCGCTCGCGAACCACGGCTACATTTCGCGGGACGGTAAGAACCTCACGCCGCAGATGATCAAGCACGCTATCATGGATGTGTTCCACATGGGCGATAGTATCGCGCAGACACTGGTGAGCAATTTGCCGCCGTCGCTCACGCTGGCCGATCTGGGGGTTCACAATTTCATCGAGCACGACGCGTCAATGGTCCACGACGATCTCTACTTTGGGCAGGACCCGTCGCAAGTGAATGCGACGCTCGTCAGCCAATTGCTCGCGCGAGCATCCAAGGACGGCACGTTGACCAAGAAGGTGATCGCCCACTGGCGTCATGACCGCGAGACGCAGTGTGCCAAGACGAACCCCACGTATGACTTTGGCATTAAGCGGCAGGCCGGTGCGTACGCCGAGGCGGCGGCGTTCTTGATCGCCATGGGGGATTACGACTTGGAGAGCATTTCAGTGGCGCACGCCGAGTCGTTTTTGCTTCGAGAACGCATCCCGGACGACTTTGTGCGGTCCAAGACCGAGATCTCGGGGGTCCATGCTCTGTACGTCGCCGCCAAGATCAAGGCCATGTCCACGTTCCCGTGGGCGCTGCTCAGCGCGGCGCGGCGCCTTGTGGGCAGCGTCGCTGATCGTGAATGGGAACCAACGTTCCCACTGAACGTCGCGATCTGAACACAGGTTTTGGTCTCGACGACTTAACTGTATCCATTCCTAGTCATTCTGAATATGGTTGGGTGTTTGCACGTGGATCGCACGTTTGTATTTGCTCTCATACGGCACGCAATAGCCGACTCCCATTGCAGATCGCCGTCGTCGCGACGAAGAACTCGAATTCGCTCTGCGTGGTGTTGAGCCACCGATACGCCGCGAGTTCGGCGACCGTCACACCCCCGAGGTAGTACACCAGCACGCGGCGCCGAATTTCATTCATGCCGTCGCTGTCGGAGCTGTCGCCAGACTGCGTGGTGCCGTTCGAGCCAGCACTGCTCATGCTCGCGGTGCTGCCCACACTGAAGAGATTGCCAATCTCTTTCGACGGTTTGATTTTCATGCCCAACGAGGTCTGCACGAGCCGCACACTCATCGGTGCGTAGCCAGTGTAGGGAAACATGAAGTGGATGTCAGCGGCCGAGGCGGTCAACGACGCCGAGGACGCCGTCGACGAAAGCGCTGCGTCATCGTCGTCGACGAGCACGCCGCGCATCAGTGCGAGCTCCTTGCTGCGACGCTGGTAGTCAAATTTGTTCTTGGTGGAGAGCAACTCGAGCTTCTCGAGCTGCACGAGCAACGGTACGACGTGGTAGCCGTACGAATGGCAAATCTGCTGGCGGTACCACTGCAGCCGCTCGTCCTTGAGCCCGCCGGACACGAGCGAGAGCAAGCACACGAGTTTCAGCACGTCGTACACGTCCAGCAGCTTGGGTTCGTCGCGTAAGATCACTTCCTCCAGCATGCGGTCGACGTCCTTGCCGGCTGAGACGCTACCACCGACTCGAATGCCGCGCTTGAGTGCACCGCTCAAGATCGCCATCTCGATCTCGACGCACGTACGCAGACCGAGATTTTGGCTGCGCTGTTGGATCTGTTCCACGAGCGCAATGTGGTTGCCCAGCGAGCGCTTCTTCTTCACGAGATGCGGCACTTTTCTGAGCTGCTCACGGACTTGCGAGATGGTCGAGGCGGCCGCCGTTGCGCTGGAGCCACCCGAGTCGTTGCGGCCGACACGGACCTCCGAGACGAGCTGCTGCGTGAGCTCGCCCAGGCGATGCGAGATCACCGTGTTGATGTTCACGTCGCGGATCTCTTCAAAGATCTCGTCGAGATGATTGAGCATGATCTTGACACGCTGGCTGGTAGCGCTCGGCGCGCTTTCGTCGTCGGCATCGTCGCCATCATCGGCGGCCACGGGTTTGTCAAACTGCACGATGCCGTTGTTCATGCCAATCAACGCGTCGAGCAGGCCTTCGTAGGTCATGGGCGTCAGCAGCATCGACAGCGGATCTTCCATGCGGTCCATCAGCACGAGCTGCTCGAAGCGAGCCGGTCCACGCGCGCGAGCCGTCGCCGGGTGGAGACTGTGAGCCATATCCAGCATGGTCTTGACGCGGTTCGCGAACGGACCGTGGCAAACCACGTGGCCAATGGGGCCGACCGTGCCGTCGTCGTGGGTCTCCATCGCGAGAAGGCTCTGCACGACCCGTGTGAGTGCGTGGTGCTGCCCATGGACGTAGAGCTCGGCGAACACGCGATCGTGGCACAGCGTCGCGACATTGCGGTCCACGGGCAGCAGCCCGAGCGAAAGATTGCGTTGCTGCACGACCCCGGCAAGGCCCTGTCGCTCCATCTCGAGCGTGCATTCCGAGGTCGCGGCCGGCTGCCACAGCACCGCCGCCTGGATGATGGTAGCCTGCACGAGAAACGGCTGCAGGACGCGTGCGAGAAGCAGCGCATTCGCCGGCGACGGCGGCAGAATGAACGCCACCGTGTGGGCAGGCCAGCGCGTGATTCCCTGCAGCCCGACTTGCCGTCGTATTGTCGCGACGTCCATCGTCGACGTGTCCACCGACACGAGCCTCGTGATATGGAGATCGTCGTAGAGCTGTTTGCCGCCGGCGCCGTACGCGAGCACTTCAAGCACGGCGTGGAGCGCGCTGTCGACCGCCGCGACGATGGGGCCGTGGGAAGGGGAGGAAGAAGAGAGCGAAGCGGTCGCGCGGGCCAACGCCGCCACGGCGTCGCGTCGCAGCGCGTCCAGTAGCGGCGTCGAGGAAGACGACGCCATGCGGGCGAGCAGGAGAATGGACGAGACGGGAAAGACGGACCAAAAGAAAATATGCGACGTGTGCCACATGACCCGGGAGCTGCGACATGGTAGCCGTCGTACCACGCAACAGAGGTTCTCTATATCAGAGGTAGGTAGTACTTTTCTATGGCATTTAGTACCTCCTCCAGAATAGGGGATACTTTTCCTTCCCTCGCAGTCCATTCCCCACAAACTTGGACGAGATCACCTCGGAACCACCATGAACGCGCCGAACCGCAGCGACTCGTACTTGCTGCCCGAGGGCGCGCAGAAGGTGACGTACGAGAAGGACACGAAGATCCCGAACGCCGGCAAATTCACGATCCTCCGCGAGGACCACACGATGGGCAATCTCATCCGCATGTACGTTTTTCCCCGAGAGAGAATGCCCGCCTGTCTACACGAGGAGCTCAATTTCTCGTGGGGACCAATCTAGGCAATTGCTGCGCGACAGCAACGTGACGTTCAGCGGCTACCGCCACCCGCACCCGCTGATCCACGACATCTTTATCCGCGTGCAGACCTCGGACGCGTCGTCCCCCGTGGAGGCGCTCGCCAACTGCCTCGACGATCTCTCCACCGAGTTTGACGAGCTCGCGCAAAAGTTTCGCCGCATGACCGGCAGCTCCAAGGACCCGAGCGCCTTCAGCTAGAGCGGCCAGAACCGCAAGCAGCCGATCGTTTGTTTGTTTGTTTTTTCGGAGGAGAAGCAACGCACACAAGAGGATAATTATATTGGCCTGGGTTGTTATCGACCACACAGACGTTCGGGGTTACAGATACTTGGGGATGTAGAGGGCTTTGCGTGACGGGGCGCTGTCGCGCGGCGGCGGTGGCTTCCATGCAGAAAAACCGTGCGGGGACTTTTGCGGTGTCGTTGATGTGGTACTGGCCGAAGCAGCAGGAAGAACGCGTGTCGGGGATACACCCATGGCGGTGGGAGAACTTTTGGATGGAGTCGGTGGGGCGCCGGATGGCACGAGTTGTTGGTTTCCAGCCGGCTTGATGCCATTCTCAATCTGCGCAGTCAAGTCGACGACGTTGTCTTCTTCGTCCGTCTGCGAGAACGGGTCCGCACTGCCGTCACTCTCACCTTCACCGACGATCTGCTCATGCCGGAACGTTCGCGCGCCATGCAGCAAAACGTCCTCGGTCTCGTTGTTATCATCACCATCACCTTCTTGGCCGTCGTCGTTGGCGACTGCTTCTTCTGGTTGCTTCGCTTTGCCTTGCGGTGTCGCCTTGTCCGTGTCACTTGCTAGCATCCCTGACGTCATCTCGTTAGCGACCTCGACCATCTCCATATCGTCCATTTGATCCACGTCTCGGTTCGATCGAGAGCGAGATTTCTTTCCTGACTGTGGCGTCCCCTTGTTGATGTATTCCACTTGGTTTTGTTGGATCATGAGGTCGTCGCGGTCTCGCTGGTACGCATCCTGGATATCCTTCAACACACCGCCCTCTTTCCAGCAGAGCAGATTTTTGATACCAAATAACTCGCCTTGCTGCCGTCTGTCGCCTTGGACACCCTCGAAATACCGAGGCGCCTTCACGCCCTTGAGGGTCGTGTCACTCAGCTGCTGCTTGTAGATCTGGCGCACGTAGATCATCTCTTCGATGGTCCCGAGCGTTATCAGTCGGTACACCTGAACGTCCTTGGTTTGCCCAATCCGATAGGCGCGGTCTTGTGCTTGGCAGTCATGAGCAGGGTTCCAACTGGGATCAAAGATCACCACATTAGTGGCTGTCGGTAAGTTCAATCCGAGTCCACCAGCTCGTGTGCTGATGAGAAACACGCTGATCGTACTGTCTGGATCGTTGAACTGATTCACCAGCTGCAATCTCTCGTCCACCTTCGTTTGTCCGTCGAGACGCAAGTACGTGACCGCCTTGGAAATGAGAAAAAGCTGCAAAATGTCCAGCATACGCGTACTGCGGCTGAATAGCAGTGTCTTCTGTCGCTTCCGTTTCCACAAAGCCAACAGCTTTTCCAGCACAAGCATCTTGCCACAGGTCTGCGTCCCGATAGCACGCATATCTTGAAACGTTGACACTTGTTGCACGCCTCCAACTGCATCGACGTCTTCACCAAACGCTGTCGCCGCAAAGTCGGCTTGGTATTTCTGCAAGTACGGAGGATCTCGTGGGTTGACCTTGAGCAACTCCATGTGGTTGGATAACTTGAGCAGTTGGGCAACGCAGACTAGACCCATACAGTTGGGACACGACTTGCAAGCCTCACCGTCCGGATGGAAGCGTTCCCACAACAGCGCGCGGCGCCCCGTGTTGAGCGAGTCGGGTGTCAGGTAGCAACATTCCTTCCGCTTCCGCCCGCTGTCACGACCACAATCACATGGCTCCTCACCTTGTCGAAGCAGCTCGAACTCGGGCATGTCTAGGATCCGCTTGTAGGCCGCGAGCTGGTATGGAGTGAGGTCGCAGAACACGACCTGATCCGATTTTCTTATCTCTTGGAAGCTCGGGTTGATGTCTTTCTCACGCCGGAGGTAATAAGGTACCAGCACCTGCCGCAGCTTCTTTTCTTTTTTCCGACTTCGTTCAACAGCTTCCGGAACGGCCGATTTCTTCCGACCATACTTGATGTCGTCGCCTTAAAACGAACGGAATTCCTGCCATGACCCGAGTACACCGGGCGCGATCGTATCAATCAGGCAGTGCAGCTCCTTTTCGTTGTTTTGCATCAGGGTACCCGTCAGACCCAGCTTCCGGGGGCACTTGATGGCCTTCACCGCCTGGGTTAGCTGAGATTCAGGGTTCTTCAAGCAATGCATTTCATCGAAAACAATCACCTCCCATGGTACGCGCTTCAGTTTCTCGAGTGTAATTTTGAGAACATCGTAGCTGCAGATGACAATCTCGTAGTCACCTTTACGCGCTTGCTCGATGATTTGCTCGCGTTCTTCTGGCTTACCTATCAAAATGACGGTCTGCACACACATCCACACGCGCAACTCCGACTCCCAGTTGTGTAACAGAGATGCTGGCACAACAATGAGGATAGGATTCGGGTGACTGCTCCCACTAAGGCCCTTCACATGCCCATCCTCACCTCGCTCTCGTCGGTCCTTGCGAACTTGCTTCCATGCTTCTTTGTCACGATAGTCACCATGTTTCCGCAAGATGGCCGAGAGCAGCGAAATCACTTGGATGGTCTCCCCAAGGCCCATCTCATCACCGAGAATGGCGCCAACGCGCTTCGCGTACGCATCATACAAGAATTGCGCCCCTACTCGCTGGTAGTCAAAGAGATAGCTGTTGATGTTGGCACAGATTTCGAGACCAGCACCATCGCCAATTGGCGATTCAAGCTTCAGCGGACCCTGATCACCGCCTTTCGGAGGAGGCAGCATGGGCCATCGATTGGAATCATAGTCACCATCGCCTTTATCTTCGTCGTCGCTGAGGCTGCGTCGCTTGAAAGATGTCGGCCTGCTTCGCTTCCGCGTCGTTGCCGTAGAGCCTCGTTCTCGATTCTCACTACGTGAAGCTGTGCTCAAGCCAACCGATTTTGGACGAGCGGGCTGCTCGTCTTCATCGCCCGAGTTGATCTCTTTCGCATCCGAGAGCCAACCTTCCTCTTCTCCAGCGGTTAAACGAGACGCGATCACATGTCGCGGACGATTCACTGGGGACGGCCGCAGCGCGTCGTCCGTATAGAATGTCTCCTTGTCAATCGTCGGTACCTGGCGTCGCTTTCGCATGTCTCGAAACTTTCCATCCGGTTGCTTCCGCGACGCAAATGGCGAGACATACGACGTCTCTTCATCTGTATCCATATCGTCGTCTTGCTGGTTCTCCACGCGCTGTGACTTCCAGAACGCGTCTCGATTCGAAAGCGGCGACGGTTGACGTGGTCGCTCTGCCACGCGTGGTGGAGGCCACGCCGTCGTCGACCGCTGTCGTCGCGTCGTGTCACTTTCAGTATCTCCTCTACTTCTTGCAGAATCGACGCCATCTCCTTTCTCGTGGTGTTGTGTCTCCTTGCTGGGCAGCAGGCCGTACTTTCGTGCGATCCGTTCACTCTCCGACATTTGCTTGGGCCGCTTTCTCCACCCGCTGTTCGCCTCCTCTTCCTCACCTCCTTCTGATTTGGCATCGTCCAGCACCAGCGTGCGCTTGATCGGCAATACAGTTGGTGTCGTTGACGTCGTCGTGGCCGTGGAACTAGAGGTCCCCAACGTCTTGGAGGTCTTGCTGAGAAGCCCCAGAAGCATCGCTCGCGCTGATATCACGGGCTTCCCACCAGCTCCCAGTGCGCGATTCCCACTCCGACTCTTGGTCTCATCTCCCTGTGAGCTCTCGGCACTGGTTGTCCATGGGAACAGCTCGTCGCTGTCGGCAAGGGGCTTCTTCTCGCGTTGCTTTCGTGGCGAGAACAGCGACTCAAACAGCTCGTTCTCGGGCTCCTGGGAGGCCTGTGAGCCCGTGCTCGCCGTATCCGAGAGCGGTTTGAACGGCGCTTCATTTGCTCGTACCAGTGGTGGCACAGCGCGTTCCTGTGGCTCGTCACCGAGGCTCTCGTCGTCGCTACTCGACAGCAACTCGGCCATGCTTGGCGTTCACTTGCTTTCATCACTGCTTCAAAATTCGCGGGAACGATGCGTCTTACTGTACCCACTCGATTAGAGGGGGTCTATGACTTGACTACCAGGAAGTCACCATCCGTAAGAAGCCATCAAGCACGACGCCGGCATTGGATGGCATGGGCTTGCTGCGTTATGTGTGTGGAATACGTATATACTTGTGCGTGTAGAGCGATCTAAGAACGGATTAAATCTACAATGTTTGCGGGCCCCCATTTGCACGTCAGCGTAGCATTCGCGGCGTGAGCAAAACGCGTGTGGAATGCGAGAGAGGCCGACGACCCACCAATGCAGCCAGACCCCAATGGCATCCATGGCCCCGGGAGGGAGAGCCGTTGCGTAAATTAGGTGAAGATCGGGTCGGGCGTCTGCGTCGGCAGCAGACCGAAGCGCTTCTTCGTGATGATACGCTCCTTGGAGAACTTGTCATCCGGCGAGAAGCGGGCCGGATGGGCCGAGTGCGTGGGCTTGCCCGTCGGGTCCTCCTTCTACAGAGATCAACACCGTCAGCACCACTATCGTGTGGACTACTTGCTGGTTATATGGAGCGTACCTTCAGCGTGTAGACACGCTTGCCATCGCTGCCGGTGTAGTACATCAAGTGCATGGTGTCGCTTGACAGATCTCTCGTGTGTCTATGGGGGCCAATCGACCGTGGAGAGCTGGTGGCGATCTCGATTCTCTATATGTCGAGATTTCACTCACTCTCTACATATCGAAATTTCACAACCCATATTGCATCGGGAAAGTTCACTGGCCGAGACCAAGCCTGTTCTTTTCCACCAATCACGACGTGATCCGACATGGGGATGGAAAAACCTTAGAGGAGATGAAAAACCTTGGGCATCGTCCTCTTGGCGTTTGTATCGGCGTTGGTTGGCTGGCGGAGGCTCCCTCCATTTCTTGCCGCCTTTGCTGTTGGCTCTCCCCCTCCCCTCCTCTCCTCCTCTCTCTGCGTTGTGGGCTTGGTCCTCGCCTCCGCCCGACCCTCCCCTCCTCCCAAACTAACCCACCCAAGACAAGAGCGTTCCAACCCCCCGCAGGCAACACTCGCAGACTCACTCAACCCATACCAACATGGTGCGTAAAGAAACCCGCGATATTAATATGGACCTCCTCCACACCACCACCGTGCGATCTACGCGCATGCCGCCACCGCATCGCATGAACATTCCGACGTGCGCGATCTTTCGGCGTCGTCTCGTGCCGCTCGCACCGCCGGACGTGGCCGACATTCCAAGATGTGACCACTCAAAGTCTGGCGAGCGACAACGTCACCTCCATCGGAGAATAGCTCAACGCCGCGTCACATCTACAGCGTCTAGTGTGATGCGAGTGGGAGCGACTAGCTAACGGCGTCATGCGTTTGGCACGAGTGTGTGGTATCTCGCGTTGGTGGCGGTGGATGGAGTAAGGAGGCATTTTCACGTGGGTACATGGAAGACTAACGTGGTTTGTTCTTGGCGACCTTAGGCTAACGTTCCGGAGTTCAAGCTTATCCTCGTCGGCGACGGTGGCGTCGGCAAGACGACCTTTGTCAAGCGTCACTTGACGGGCGAGTTCGAGAAGAAGTACGTCGCGACGCTTGGTGTCGAGGTGCACCCGCTTGTGTTCCACACCAACTTTGGCCCGATCCGCTTCAACTGCTGGGACACGGCCGGCCAGGAGAAGTTCGGTGGTCTCCGTGACGGCTACTACATCCAGGGCCAGTGCGCGATCATCATGTTCGACGTGACCTCGCGTATCACGTACAAGAACGTGCCGAACTGGCACCGTGACTTGTTCCGTGTGTGCGAGAACATCCCGATCGTGCTCTGTGGTAACAAGGTCGAGGTCAAGGACCGTAAGGTGAAGGCCAAGCAGATCACGTTCCACCGCAAGAAGAACCTCCAGTACTTCGACATCTCGGCCAAGTCGAACTACCAGTTCGAGAAGCCGTTCCTGTGGCTCGCGCGCAAGCTCGTCGGGTATGCTTTTCTCTGCCATTGGGTTGTAGCATTACGAGCTTGGTGACTAACTATTTTCCC
This sequence comes from Pythium plurisporium, assembly GCA_023336035.1. Classification (NCBI taxonomy): domain Eukaryota; phylum Oomycota; class Peronosporomycetes; order Pythiales; family Pythiaceae; genus Pythium; species Pythium plurisporium. The sequence goes on from JAADVY010000336.1 coordinate 9,888, forward strand.
ATTGATTTTGTAGCGACAACAACTTGATGTTTGTCGAGGCCCCTGCTCTTGCGCCGCCTGAGGTGAACATGTCGGCGGACCAGATCGCGCAGCTCGAGGCCGAGAACGCCGCTGCCGCCGCCGCCGTGCCGCTCCCTGATGAAGATGAAGACCTCTAAATTACTGTGCCCGTTCCTTGCCGCCGTCGGTCCGACCCAGCTTCTTTCCATTTGCAACGCTCGGCAGGTCCTCGCGCGCTTTCGTGTCTGCATGCGCCGTCTCCCACAGTTCCGCATTACGTGATAGAAGAATGAGCCCATCGCCGTGCGCGGGACTCGCCAGGCGGGTGCTGTGGGACGATTGGTAAATGAAACATGCAGATACGTTTGCTCTACGCGCGACTGGTCTGGTGGTGTGTGTGTGATGTGGTGGAACCCCGTTGACGCCGTGGTGGACGGCACTGCCTTTTTTGGATACGAGAAACAGCAATCCCTTTTTTTCCCTGCCTGCATATGTGACCTTTATACACAAGCCACGACCCAAAATCTCAGCAATTCCATTTTCCCACCGTGTGACGGACCCATTCCTCCCTCTTCCTTCCCATCGAGGATCCGATCGATCGTCATGTTGCTTTGGAGCAGACCAGCCAGAAAGTGATATTTCACGGCATCACTTCTGGCGGATGTAAAACCTGTGGAAAATTTATACCTACAGAAATGGATACTACCATGTGGTAGACTGTCGTGGCGATTACTCACCCCATTCTTCCCAGATCCAATAGTGGGGGCTAAAGCGTCGCAGAGCGTCAGTCGAGAGGGTGGCATTTGTGCAAGACGAGCACCATGGTCGACACCCCCCGCGCTCGCCCGGACTCCCCCTCGGGCCACCACTCCCCCTCGGAGGAGCACGTCCATCGCATCCACTTTCAGATCCAGGAGACGCCCCGTGCGAGTGACGACGGCGCCGCGGCGGCCCCACATGACGGAACCACGAGCAAGCGCGGCACGTCGCGGTCGTCGCGACGACGCACTGTGACCCCCGTACGGCCCATCCGCACGTGCTTCATTCTGGCTATGCCCTGGGCCGCCTACTCCGTGCTCAGTGCGTTCCATGCGTGCTCCCCCCAATGGAGATGGATCTTGTCACTAACATTGGTTGCTATTATCATAGATACCGTGTTTGAAGACATTCGAATCCCGTACATGCGGTCGATGGACATGGACGAGTTCGTGCCGCGCTTTGTGCCGGCACTGATCGCGCTGTTTCTCGGGCCGATCTTGGGCGCGGCGTCGGACCGCTCGCTGTCCAAATGGGGGCGACGCAATGTGTTTCTGGTCTCGGGGACCGTGCTGGTCACGATCTCGGGCGTGCTTTTCAGCGCAGCGCAGACGCTATTTGCCGACTACCGAGGCTTCACGACACTGCTCTTTCTCATTCTCGCGATCGGACTCGTACTGCTGAATGTAGGGGGGAACAAACAGACTGTGCACGATGGATACGGGATCCCAGTACTGATGCTGTTCATCTATCCCCACAGATCAGTCTGCGGGCTCGTCTCATGGACGAAGTGCCCATCCAGTTCCAGGTCCACGCGCAGGCGGCATTGGCGTTCTGGGCGGGCGTCGGCGCCGTGCTGGGGAACCTGCTCTTTCGAAGCACGACAGTCGTGGTGTACGCGACCGACATCAGCGGCACGGACTTTCTCATCTCGTTCAGCGCAGCGATGGGAGCGATCTTTGCTACATCAGCGCTGTGCATCTGGCTGCGTCCAGAGCACCCACAAGACCGCCCGCCGTTTCATCCGCCCCTGGATCGACTCGTGCAGGAGGTTCAGGACCAGATCGTCTATGCACCACGACTCTTCCGTGTGCTGTGTCTGGTGTACTTTGTCCAATTCTCGGCATGGAACGCATTCCGAGACGAGGTGTACACGTGGTGGGCCAAGAACGTCTACCACGGGTGCAAGGACAGCTTCTCTGGTACGTAACCTGCTTGATCCCTGTCGGTGGCATATGGTCTATTGAGTCGCTGCGTTCATTGGTTGTCTCTAGGCTGTGATGCAGACGAAGAAGTCAAGTACCGGGACGGTTTGAACACTGCTAATCGGGCGCTCATGTGTCAGGTACGATGCTGTGGTTTGATGGTCCTGCAAGTGTGGTTCTGACTGTGAGAGCGTGTGTTGCAGAATGGTCTCCAACTCATTGTATGCCTGCTTATCCTATGGGTCATTCCCATGGATATTGTCTTTCGGCTCAAGCGACTAGCTCTCATCGGTCTCTCTATTGGCAGTGAGTAACGCACACTCCTCTTTATTCGATGAGGCGTGAAACTGATCGACTTCGTCTCATATCCATCTAGGCGCTGCTCTGATCGGGGCGGTTGCTGTCGGCAGTGCGTGGATCCCAGCGACGTTCACGGCATTCATCGCGATCGCTTTCTACCAAATGGTCGTCACGATCTTTCCCTACTCCGTCGTGGGCATCATGGGCAAAGAGATCCAGGAATCGGCCAATGGCTTCAACAACAATGGCCTGTACATCGGCGTGCTCACGTCGTTTAGCGCCGTCTCACAGCTCTTCGTGCAGATCTACGGTACCGAGAAGATGGCACCAATGGGCACGGGCAACGTCATGACGCTGCCGTGCATTCTTTTTGTTGCGGGCATTGTGTCAACCGTGCTCTTCACATTCACGCGGTCTCGTACTTAGTGTAGTGCCCCCCCCCCATTCCACACGAAAATGTACCCATGTGAACGCAACTTCTTCGCATGTCTATTCCGGGGGTCCGTCACAGATGCTTCTCCTCAGATCACGAGTCACGCTATCACCAAGATCCAGTCGTCTTGCACTATGCGTAAAGACGCAGAGGTCTCCTGAGAGGCGTAGCTGCTTGTGCAGCGATGGCGTCCACGTCGTCGTCCGCGACGCCGCGGCTGCTGCCGCACCAGCTCGTACCGCGCGATGCTCGTAGCTCATACATCAAGCGAGTGGAGACGCTCGCTGGACCGGGCGCGTACGTGATCCCATCCGGGTTCAAGCTCACGGAGCCCAATCCCCACATCCGAGAGATCCACAAACAACAGTACGGACGCGAGTTTGCGAGGTGGGAGCCCATGAGAACGACAGCCCACAAATCAGTCCAATGACCTTGGCTTTGCTCATACAGACAATGGCGGCAAGCGAGTGCAAACGAGTTAGCGCAGGTACCCGATGAATCTGAAGGTGACCAGATGCTCACTCAGCTAGAGCGGCGCGATCGCTACCTCGCGCGACGCGAGCGGCTCCGCGAGCTGCTGGAGAAATTGGTACGGACAGATCGGATCCGCTCTCTCTCTCTCTTTCTAGTCACCTCAACAATGTTTACGTACGCCTCCAGGACGAACCACGAGGTCGCTCCGATTCCGTCGCTCCACTCACGATGGCCGCGCCGTTGAACGAGCCGCTGCCACTGCCGCAGTCGCCGAGCCTGAGCTGCACGAGTAACTACGAGGCGTTCGTCGAGGGCTACCGCCGGCGCAGTAGCGACAGCTCCACCCGCACCACCTCCGTCCATTCCGTCACGTCCCCCACGTCCATCGATCCAGAAGATCCCGAGGGCTTTGCTGTCGACTCGCCGCGTCGACGCGCAGCCTCGGTACGTGCGAGGCGTTTGGATAGGAGATGACGTATGCGACAGCCGACCCAACTCAGTGGCTTCGATGTTTGCAGGTTCAAGTGCCGCAGAGACGAGCCGCGTCACCGGCGACGTCACCACCGCTGGCGCGGCTGACGTACCGCGCGTACCTCGCGACCACGAGCTACCGCAAGCACCTGCAGCGGAGACCACGCGGTTCCACGACGGGCGGACCCACGACGTAACAGAGGAGCGAGCGAAGGACAGACCGTCGACGTCACGCTCTCCTCCTCTTTCGGACCCGTGGAATGTATGGCGTATGCAAGCTGGCCTCCCCCTCCCCTCCTCTCGACCGTAGGCTGAGGGATCTTCCACGGCAGCCCTGCGTTCGTCTGCGGATGACCTACGTCATTGCAGGGGCTGCTTGGGGGCCACGTCGACTTCTGCTTGGGGGTAGATCCCCTAACCGCGGACTACAACTAGCGTTATATCAGTTACGACATCTTTTTTAGGTTCTTCATAGGAGCACAAGCTACTGAATTTTGATGGATTCGGATGCTGACGCCGGTGCATCACGCGTGATGTCATAGAAGTGCTTGCGCATGACGCACGCCCCCGAATACTGGCCCCCGATGACCACGCCCCAACTCCACGTCACAGCCCGAGGTTTTATTCCATCGACCAACACTCGTTGCAGCAACGTGAAGCTCCCCTCCCCTCCTCCTCCTCCTCGGCTCCCCCGTCGCTCCCGTCCCCTCGGGCGCTCGCACCCGCCGTGAGAGGAGGAAACCCCTGCCCACCCCCATGGAACCCCATTTCGGAATTGGCCGCGCCGCCCTCCCGACTCCTCCTTCTCTCCACCAGCCCCCACATCCACCATGTCGGCCAAGGCGATCCGCGAGTTCGACGGCAAGCGCATCCTTTCGACGGCGCTGCCGGCGTTCCACCTCAACACGCGCTTTGCCCAAGTGTCGGCGTCGCGCGGCCCCGTGGCCGACGGCCGCGACGCGTTTTTCGCGGCGATTGAATCCGCGAACCCGTGGCTCGCGACGCTTGGCGACGCGGAGCGTCTCGTGGTCAAGCCCGACCAGCTCATCAAGCGTCGCGGCAAGGCCAACTTGCTGCTGCTCAACGCCACGTGGCCGCAAGTGCAGGACTGGGTCTGGGAGCGACTGAGCCAGAAGATCCGCGTCGAGACGGTCGAGGGCGTGCTCACGCATTTCATTGTCGAGCCGTTTGTCAAGCACACGGGCGGCGACGAGCACTATGTGTGCATCGTGTCGAACCGTACCGGTGATGAGATTCTTTTCCACCACGCCGGTGGTGTGGATGTCGGCGATGTCGACCAGAAGGCCAAGCGGCTGCAAGTGCCGATCGAGGCGACGCTCTCCGAGGAGGAGGTGACCACGGCGCTGCTCTCGTCGGTCGAGGAGGAGGCACGCAAGCCCATCCTCGCCAAGTTTCTCGTGTCGATGCTCACCAAGTTTCGCGAGCTCCACTTTGTGTACATGGAGATCAACCCGATCGTGCTGGTCGGGGACCAGATCTCGGTGCTGGACATGGCCGCCAAGGTCGACGAGACTGCGACGTTCCTTGTGGGGGAGAAGTGGGGCGAGCTCGAGTTCCCGCCGGCCTTTGGCCGTGCCAAGTTCCCCGAGGAGGAGTTTATTGCCGACCTCGACTCGAAGACGGGTGCCTCGCTCAAGCTCACGATCCTCAACCACTCGGGCCGCATCTGGACCATGGTCGCCGGTGGTGGTGCCTCGGTCGTGTACGCTGACACGATCGCCGATCTCGGTTATGGCCACGAGCTCGCCAACTATGGTGAGTACTCGGGTGCTCCCAGCGAGGCTCACACGTACCAGTACGCCAAGACCATCTTGGACCTGATGACGCGCAACTTTGACGAGCGCGGCAAGGTGCTGATCATTGGTGGCGGCATTGCCAACTTTACGGACGTGGCCATGACCTTCAAGGGTATTATCCGTGCGATTAAGGAGTACCAGCAGAAGCTCAAGGACAGCAAGGTGCACATCTGGGTGCGTCGTGGTGGTCCCAACTGCCAGGAGGGGCTGGCCCAGATGCGCGACGTTGGTGAAAGCACGGGCGTGCCGATCGAGGTGTTTGGTCCGGAGACCCACATCACGGCGGTCGTGCCGATGGCGCTCGGCCTCGTCTCCGCCCCGGAGCACAACGAGCCTGTCCAGACCGGCACGTCGGCGACCGCGACCGCTGCGGCCGTTGCCAACGCTCGCAAGGCTGGCGCCAACGGATCGTCGGATGAAGAGACCGATGAAGTCAACGGCGAGCGGTCGAAGGACGCCCCGGCTCTCCCGGAGGAGATTGAGGCGAAGCCGGTCATCCAGGATGAGGGTATTGTCCGCATGAACGCGGGCTCGCGCTGCATCGTTTACGGTCTGCAGCAGCGTGCTGTGCAGGGCATGCTCGACTTTGACTACCTCTGCAAGCGTGAGACGCCGAGCGTTGCTGCCATGATCTTCCCGTTTGCTCCCAACCACTACCTCAAGTTTTACTGGGGCACCACGGAGCGTCTGATCCCGGTCTACCAGGACCTGAAGGATGCCGTCAAGAAGTTCCCGGATGTCAGCCTGCTTGTCAACTTCTCATCGTTCCGCTCGGTCTTCTCGTCCACGATGGAGGCTCTCGAGCACAGCAACACGATCAAGACTCACGCGATTATTGCTGAGGGTGTGCCGGAGGCGCAGACGCGTCTGATCATCAAGAAGGCTGCGGAGAAGGGTGTCGGCCTCATTGGTCCGGCCACTGTCGGCGGTATCAAGCCGGGATGCCTGCGTATCGGTAACACCGGTGGTATGCTCGACAACATTGTCCAGTCCAAGCTGTACCGTCCTGGCTCGGTTGCTTACGTGTCCAAGTCGGGTGGTATGTCGAACGAGCTGAACAACATCATCTCGCAGACGACGGATGGTGTGTACGAGGGCGTTGCCATCGGCGGTGACAAGTACCCTGGCTCGACCTTTATCCAGCACCTGCTGCGTTACGAGGCCAACCCTGAGATCAAGATGATGGTTCTTCTCGGTGAGGTTGGTGGTACCGACGAGTTTGAAGTGTGCCGTGCGATCCAGTCGGGCAAGCTGACGAAGCCTGTCGTCGCTTGGTGCATTGGTACGTGCGCCAAGATCTTCCCGTTTGAGGTGCAGTTCGGCCATGCTGGTGCTTGCGCTACGGGCGAGTCGGAGACTGCGTCGGCCAAGAACGCTGCGCTGGCTCAGGCTGGCGCTGTTGTCCCGAACAACTTCGACGAGTTCGGCAAGGCAATTCGCGAGACTTACCAGCGCCTCGTCAAGGCGGGCACGATCGTGCCTCGCCCGGAAGTTCCGGTGCCGAAGGTGCCGATGGATTACGCCTGGGCCAAGAACCTCGGCCTGATCCGTAAGCCGGCCAACTTCATCTCGTCGATCACGGATGATCGTGGTGAGGAGCTCACCTACGCTGGTATGCCGATCTCGAAGGTGTTTGAGGATGATCTTGGCATCGGTGGTGTGCTTGGCCTGCTTTGGTTCAAGCGTCGTCTGCCGGCGTACGCCACCAAGTTCATCGAGATGGTGCTCATGGTCACGGCCGACCACGGTCCGGCTGTGTCGGGTGCTCACAACACGATCGTTACGGCTCGTGCCGGCAAGGATCTGATTTCGTCGCTTGTCTCGGGTCTGCTCACGATTGGCCCCCGCTTCGGTGGTGCTCTCGACCAGGCCGCTGCGATGTTCACCAAGGCGCACGACTCTGGCGTCTCGGCTGCGGACTTTGTGGACAACATGAAGAAGCAGGGCGAGCTGATCATGGGTATCGGTCACCGTATCAAGTCGGTTTCGAACCCGGACAAGCGTGTGACGATCATCCGTCAGTTTGCGATCGAGCACTTCCCGCGTTCGGACGTGCTCGAGTTTGCGCTCGAGGTCGAGAAGGTGACCACGAAGAAGCGCAGCAACTTGATCCTCAACGTTGACGGTTGTATCGCCGTGTGCTTTGTGGATTTGCTCCGCAACTGCGGTGCGTTCACGCAGGAGGAGGCCGACGAGCAGATCGCAAACGGCTGCCTCAACGGTCTCTTCGTGCTCGGCCGCAGCATCGGCTTCATTGGCCACTTTTTGGACCAGAAGCGCCTCAAGCAGCCGCTCTACCGCCACCCGTGGGACGATATCTCGTACCTCAACGAGGACTTGTAAGCTGCTGGCTCTCATTCGCCAGGTACTACAATTTGATCGTATACATTACCGTAAATACAAAATCCATCGACTCTTGTGTAGCTTAGTTTGTCTTTCTTCCTCCTCATCCTGCGAGGGCGGGCTGCACGAACTGGGCCTCGGCCACGGCGCCCTCCAGCGGCAGTCTCAGGATCGCCTTGCGGATGCGCGCGCGGTGGGCAAACTTGGAGATACCCACTTCGCTCATGGCCTGCTCCACGTCGTTCTCGTCGAGCTGCGCGAGGTCCTCAAGCGTGAGGAAGCCCTGCTGCTCAAAGCTGCGCGCGTACACGACGAACTCGCTCGCTCGGGCCGAGTCGATTCCCTGCAGCCACTCCCGTAGCTCGCGGCCCTCGTTTGTCGTGATCTCTGACTCGTCATGGTCCGAGCTCGTCTTGTCCGAGATGGAGACTGTGGATGTGGGCGACGGCATGCGGAGTGCGAGCAGCTCGTCCACACTGAGACGACGCAAGTCCTCAGCCTTGCCCGGGTCCGACGCGCGGTGCTGGCTCTGCTGAAGAATTTCGTTCAGCGCCTGGTCGGTCGTCGACCACAACGAGCCGAGCTCGGGCTCCCCACTCGCCGCGTCCAGCGACGCCGCCTTCTCACGGCGACGCGCGCTCAGTCGAGTAGCCACAATGGGCGTCGACTCGCTCTTCTGCATCGCCTTCTACACAAGGTACACAACCACCACACACACACACACTCGAGTCAGCACCTGCGATCGGAAAAAACGGCATTGGGAGTGCACGTACATGGCGATTGTAGGTGACCGCGAGCTCCTGGGCAAACGACATGGGGCGAGCGTGCGTGGGTAGATCCACTTGCTGCACACGGCGACGCAGCTCGAGCATGGCCTCTTCGTCGGGGAAGCACCGCTCCTCGCCGTCCTCGGTCGAGTGGCACGACAGCAGCGAGCGCTGGTGCTCCTCGTCAAACTGCGGGCGCGCACGCACTTTGGAGAAGCACTGCGTGACGGCCAGCGACGTCCACGTCGCGAGCGTCGAAGCGGCCTCGACCGCGAGGTCTTTCGCACCGCTGACGACGCCGACGACGGCCGAGCCGCCGCTCTGAAAGAGACCCCCACGCGGCAGCGAGTCGCGCTCGGGCATCGCTGTGAACCGTGCACCGTCCATGGCTGGTGAGGGAGGGAGCGAGAGGAGAGGAGAGGAGAGAGAGAGTGGCGGAGACGCGCGACAGCGCGAGTTCCTCCCCCTGGGCACCCTTTCGAGCCAAAGCCCGATATCTTTCCAATTTTTTCTGGGATGTTCGATATTTTTTGTTACAGTAGTTAAGAACCGTTAGGTAGTGTAAGGAAACCAAACGGCGCCGTGTTTGGAAATATTACAAGACTACCTACTGGATGGCCTGGTTATGTGCGACAGGGAGTGTCCGTGGTGGTCACACGAAGACGTCGCTCTTCCCACAGCGTTCGTGGGGCTGACGCGATACTGAAACCACACAGACGAGA
>JAADVY010000337.1:0-19141 GCA_023336035.1 Pythium plurisporium
CCGAGAGCTCGTTGTTCTGAATGCTGCACCACAATCAAAACTGAGGAAAGAGTCGACCGCGCGCCGCCGCAGCTCTTTCTTTCGTAACAGCAGTATCTCTGCTACTTCAAACAACCTCCTCGATAGTTCCAGTGCATCGCTTGCTTCGAACGCAACTCGCCCACGACCTGGCTTAGCGAGAGGAGCTGGCCCTCGTCGACCGTCAGGAGTGCAGGGCGTCAGCTCATCGGGACCGAGCGCCACAGTCACGACGTCCACGCTGGCATCGACTACATCGCCGTATATCGCCGGCAGGGTCGTGAAAGGAGGTCTTGAGGTCACTTGCCCGGTGCCCGAATTTGGCGGATGCGGGGAAGTGCAAGTATATTTCTCTTTCAACGCACAGCAGTTTGTATGCTTAGGCGAGCTGTATGTGCATGAGCCACTCACGGTTCGCGAGAACAGACAACACCTGTTCACCTCCAACATTGGTGGGGATCCATTCACCCTGTTCTGCTCTCCTTCCTCCGTCTTCGATTTTCTCCCGTCGAGTCATGTTCTAAACGAGACCGAAGATCGTGAGCGACAGCGCGTCGAGGCTGGAATTGTCAGGCACAGCGTAGTGCTGACGAGGACGGGGGCATTCGGCGACGAACCGATTCCAATCGCGTCCTCCTCCCCGACTGTCCTGAATGGCGACTCAGCGTGGCACAATAGATTGTTCCACATTCTCCAGGTCCACCTCGTGCCACCAAACCCCAAGCTCTTGCGCAAGATGATCTTTACAGCTCGCAGCCTTGATAGTCGGGTTGAACTTGCGACTTGCTCTCCAGATGAATTAGGATGCTGCTTGTTTGAGACAACGGACTGGACCACGGATATGTTGTTAGCCTTGACACCATCCCCAGGCACTGGTCTTAGTTCGTTTTCTTGCGTCGTGCCGGCAGGACATGCAAGCGACGTAAGCTCCAACGAAGACACAGCCACCATAGCGAGCTCCTCCACGACCGAGAGGACACACGCGGTCGTGGTTCAACTACCTGAAAACGCGGCTGATATCTTTGCATGCATATACGGCACTTCAAATCCGAAGTTGTTCATCGTCGATTGCGAGGCGAACCTCGTCAAAGAATCGTCAACACACGAACAATCCTCGCTCCTGTCTTTCTCTATGTCGCCGCTGGGTCCCAATTCCAGCGGTTGGTATGTATGCGTCGATACAGGCTCCGTTGGTGAGCAAGGTGCCGAGGTTCATGCCTTGGTTGCCAACTCATCCGATGTGCAGGTGTACTTGAAAGGGTCAGCACAGAATGTTGGCATTTGGGTCGTCGCTTATGTCTACGAGCAACCGTCCCACGTGATTGATGTTGTCGAGATCGATGTTCAAGTCGCCACTGTGGCTGACGTGACGACGAGTGCGATAGTTTCTCAACGGTGCAGCCTCGCCATGTCAAAAGCAAGTGAGAAACGCGATCGAGCCAGTCGCGCTCCACTTGCAAAGCCGACGAATGTGACGACGTATGTACATTTTGCGTGTGCCGATTCGAGTCGTAGTTTGTCCGCAACTGGAGTCGCCCAACTCATTCTCCCGGACGATCATTCACTCAGCAGTCTAAAGGATTGTGCCGATCCATCTACCAAAAAGGAAGTTGTGCTTAGGTGTGACATGCCAGCACTACCTTTCAATGGTCCAACGATCCTGTTTGTGCAAATCGACGGGGTCACGTTTTCGAACTCGCTTTGTGTGCACTGCTACGACCCTCGCTTGGCCCGGATTTTGCGGATCGATCCACCGTGCGGTCTGCTTCACCAGAACTTGAAGGTACGCATCTCCGGCGAGCACTTCGTCGACAACAAGAAGACGACCGTGAGGTTCTCGGACTCGACGCGCTACCAGACATTCCCAGCTGTCATGGAGCGATATCGCTTGCTGATAGTCCGTGTTGCGGTGGTGCGAAACGTGCGCAACTTGTTGCCTCCTCAATTTGCACCTGTCAACACGTCAGCATCGAGTACCGGTGGGTTGTCGCCGCAGAAGGCGCAACAGCTCCAGCGAGACGACTGGTCATTAGTGGCGCCTTTCACGGTGGTAGCACGCGTGGAATGTCGTGATCAAGTGTTCCAAACAGCGAGTCGAGAGAGTGCGGTGCTAACTGCTCTCTCCTCAGCTGCTGATGCCCCGTCTCTCGGCTGGGAGGACCAGTTCGAAGTACAAGTTCCCGATGATGCACTATCGTCTGCCCACCTTCTCGTGATTCTCGAGCTCCGGGAAATCACTGGGAGCCGCTCGTCGTGGGAACTCGGGCGCGCAATCGTACCCACGCGAGGGATTCAAGAGGCGGTGCTTACCAAGCGAACTTTTCTCCTTCAAGAACAGTTTCGATGGCGAAATCGAGCAGCGGCAACCCCCTCGGGCAGCGACATGGAGCTTTTCCTCCACCTTTCGCCGCTGATGACTAGAAAAGATGTATTCGTGTGTGAGGTGACGCCATTCGCAGTTCCTCAATGTCTGCGTGTGCAAATCTCATCCGGTGATTCGTTCTTTTCACCTTGCCCGCGTCTCGAGGCAGGTGAACAAGTGCAGGAGGGACCCATTGGAACAGGTGATTCGTCCAAAATTTATCGCCCATATTTCAAGACGTATGAGCTCCCTATTGTCACAACAACCACTCCTCAGGTATTACCGCGCACGGCTGGTGGCGAGATAACGATTGCTGGTGGTAGCTTTATCGACTGTGGCCACGGTGATCACATCTGTGTGAGGCTCTTTGCGTGTACGTCGACTTCAGCAAACCTGAGCGAGCAAGCGCTGCTCGAGTTGGTAAACTCCACGACACATCTTTACCCGTCGACAGTGTCCGTTGCGTCCTCGACGCCGTTCTTTGTGAGGGATATTCAGGCGACGTTTGTGTCGTCCACGTCTTTAAGAGTGGTGATACCGCCACGGCTTGCAACTTATAGTATCTACTACCGCGTGTCAGTAGATGGAGGCGTCCACTTCAGTTTGGCGTCGCAGCTTTCTCGTATTATGCTCTACAGCGCAGACAGTGTTGAACCGAAGGGAGGTCCGGTCAGCGGCAACACGTACGTCTCAATTCACGGCACCAATCTCAATGCAAGCATGGCTATCGGTGGTCTGGCACCAGTGGTGAAGCTGACATGGATGCGAGGCGCCAAAGAACTTGAGAACATCACTGTCCGCGGTGAATTCTATCCACCCGAAGATATCGTGTATTTCTACACTCCACAGAGCAAGTTCGGACTGCAGAATATCACCGTCAATGTGGAGCTATCCCTCGTAAGTACGAGTGAGCTTGCGTCACCCACTGGTGCCCCGAGTGGACCGGGCAGTGCGGTGGTATCGAATATCCCAATGATGTTTGGCCAAGACGAGCTCCCGTTCGTGGTCTATCGAACACCAACTATCAAAGCCGTCGCCCCCCTGCAGTCGCTTGTGTGTGGCTTGTCGCCTCTAGAATTGATCGTTCAAGGGCTTGATGAAAAGGCCACAACGCTTCTCAAAGGCTCAATCAAAGCTCGCTTCAAGCGACGCGGACAGATGCAAATCGCGGATGTCCATGTCCACGGTGGAGCAGGAGGAATCAATGAAGGCAAGCTGGTAACAGTCATCCCTCGCTTCGTTGTTGGATCTGCGACGGCGACCGACGCCACAGCAGGCTTCGTGTGCTCCTCGCTGACTCGCCAAGCGCAGCACTTGAATCGTGCACCCGCCGGGCCACTGAAAGTATGGACCCGCCAGGGTGCGGTCTTCGTCGTCCTATTAGGCGCTCGCAATTTGTTTGTCGCCAAGAAGACGTCCACGTGCAACCCTTTTGTCGTCATACACTGTAACACGGCGCAGCTGAAAAGCACTCGCAAAGATGGCACGTCGTCACCTATCTGGAACGAGATTTTTGACTTTGACTGGCGCAGTGAGACTGAGCTACCTCACGTGATCCGCTTGTCGGTGGAAAACCAACTTTCCTCTAACCAGAGCGAGTTACTGGGCCAGATCTTGATCAGCTTTTCGGACAGTCAAGACATCTCCAAGCCTTTCTGCACCCGAGCTTGGTTCCCGCTACGCCGTGTTTCGGCCCGTGACGCTCCTAGCGTGGATAACAATGGCAAGCGCGTAGAACTCGGAGATATAGAGGTTGCGATCGCGTACATTCCCGTCCCACCAAAGAAGGCGCCGCCTCGATTTCTTCAAAATGCAGCACTGAAAACGTCCATAATGTCGGCGATGCAACAGCAGAAGAAAAACGCTGCCTCGACGGCTGTGTCTCAGCAACAGGAGACTCCACGAGCCCGAAGAGAACGACTTCTACGTGCGTTCCGACGGCAAGGCGCGCCTTCTTCGCTCGTGCCAAGTGAGATCATAGTTGAGCTTGCGGTGAATGGACAAGATTTCTGGTCAAGCGCACCGTCGCGGTGTCTGGTCGTCTCCACGCCAATCGTACTCAGCGCCGAGCCTTCCTTTATTTGTGTGTCAGGAGGCACGCCACTCACGATTTCTGGAATGAATTTTGTGCAGTCGGGCATGTTGCGTGTCGCCTTCGCGGTCGCAGGCGATGCAAACTGTAGCACATCCACGAGCGAGCGAAAAGCAATTTCCGCAGTACCAGATAGCAAGCGTATTGTCGTGGTTGACGCGAGGTACCGTTCGAGTCATTGCATCACCTGTGTGACGCCGTCGCTAGAAGCATTGGGCGCTACCGAGTCGTCGATCGTCAACATTTACGTCACTATCAATGGACTCGACTTTGATAGTGTCGCTCTGCCGCTTCCTCTTGCTCATCCAATTCGTGACGACGAGACGACAGGAGACAAACAGCTTGAAACGGTATCAGCAAACAGCGTGGTGCGATATTCTCGAGAGAAGTACGTAATCAACACCAAAGTACTCTCGTCTTACCATGCGGAAGCTACGAGCTTGCCGTCACAGACTCTATTGCATCATGTTCGCGTCTACCTCCGGCCAATGATTGAACGGGTGCGACCGGCAGACGGCGTGTACACATCCTCACTGGTCGTCGAAGGCCGCAAGTTTTCGAGCACAGGGATCGTCGTAGGTAAGAAACTGCTCGCTTTCCCGTGTTTTGTAGACAATGTGCTCATCAATGTGACTGCTCATAGCTCGATACTGCTCCAAGAATGACCCGCACGACGTCCGTACAAGTCACGTCCAGGTGGTTTCACCGCAACGAATGGAATGTGCGATGCCCGATTTTCCGCGAGGCACTGTGGTCACGATGAGTATTGCTGTCAATGGTGTCGAATTCGTGGCATGCCCGGGAGAGTTTGAGGTCTTCCAGTCACCTCGGCTGACGCAAATCGTCCCCAATTGGGTTTCTGTGGCGACAAATGTGAAACAGGATGTGCGTATTCGCGGCATCAACTTGACAACAAAAAGCTCTGCCTCTGGCAGCGTCCAGGTATCATTCCAACGAGGCGAGATAAAAAAAGTCATCAAGGGCCAATGCGTCGACGGCGAGGTTCTGTGTTCTGTTCCACCGGAGGTTTTGGTACAGTATGGCGCCTCTACTGATGAGGAGGAAGCGGAGGAGCAAGGGGAAGACATGCCACCAATCCTGGTGAACGTGTGGCTGGGTGGATCCCACAAGACGGTACGATAAACGTCGTATTTTTGCTAGCTTTTCTGTGATTGTTGACAAATTCATATTGCCAGTTCACGGATCGGCCAGTAACACTCCACTTGTACCGGCACATTCCGATTGTGCGAATCGTTGGACCAACGAACGGGCCAATTTACGGCGGCTATACCATCACACTTGAAGGCAGCGGGTTTATCAACACTGGTCGTATCATCACGCGGTTCCAGCTGCTTCAAGACTTGCTTCCTCCGCAAACCTCCAGCTCCGATCCTAGTTCTAGCCCCACGGCGACGGTTAAGAGCGCCACGCATCAACTAATCTCGTCGCCTGCGACATTCGTAGACGCCGCGACACGGTTCGTCTCTGGTCAAATGCTTGTCTGCACGGCACCTTCGTTCCCACAGGAAGGCTTGTACTGCGTTTCAGTTGGACTCAACGGAGTGGAATTCGACACTGACGCAGCCATCAGGCTCTCGTCGACGTGGTTCCTCGTGTGGCAAAACTGGCAGCGGCGTAAACAACTCGCTGCACATCGCTATTATCTCGAAGCAGCGCTCAATACCATGAGAGTCGATCCACCGCTTGTCGCTGCGGCTGATGCGGGAATACCAACGCTGATAACCATCACCACGGACAGTCCGCTGGTCCTGCGCCCACCATCCAGCCCGCGTCCAACGTCCGTTGAGACGGCATTTGGACGACGAGCACCTTCAAGATCAACGCCACGATCGTCGTACTCTGGTGGTGACAATCAAGAGCCATCAAGTGTAGCGAAGTCTGACTCTCCGAGGCGACGACAAGAACAGCTGCGTTTGGTCTTGGACAAAATGGTCGAAAACGAAAGTCTGGAACGTGTCGAAGACCACTTTGTGGATTTGCGTTTGCTGCAGTGGCATCCAGCGACCACGGACGATAGGTACGATTGGTGATATCTCAAGGTTGTAGCTCGGTGTCTGATCGCTCATTTGTTCCGTCAGGAGCCGATCACTTGCTGCACTCCTGTCTGAGCTGTTCAATGCACCCGAGACCCAACAGATCATGATTCGACGCATAGGATTCGTCTTCAGAGTTCGCGGCTCTCGCGATCCGTCGACTGGACAGTACATTTTGGGCAGCGTGTCGTCGTTCACGAATGGTCTCAAGCTCATCTTTCCTCACATCCCCGAGAAGCAGTTTGAGGAAGTGTGGACGATCGTTGACCCGGCGCATTTGGGCTTTGTGTCACTACAGAGCCTCACGAGGCACTTTGTCGTCACTGAGACACTGCGGGCGCAAAGGCCTGAGCCGGGCCCAACTCATTATAACCCGAACTACGCTCTAGTCGAGACTAAACCTCCATCGACATTGATCTTGCCAGAGTCAACGCCACCGACCGAGGAGGCTGGTCTTCCATCTGAGCTCTTCATGAACTACGACGCCTTCAAGGCAGTCCGTCCGCGCGTCAAAGGCGGTGCATTCCTGAAACGTGAGGTCACGGCCTCTTGGTGTAACCCCGTACCGAAAGAAAAGCTCTTTCAGCTGGAGACAGACGAGGAACTGGAACGAACATTCATGGAACTCCAGCAATCTCAGCAAAATAAATCTCACAATCGGCTGAGTTCTCTTGCCTCGTCTCCTCCACGGCACGCGGCTCCACGTCCTCCGCCATCCAAGGCTGTGAGTCGGGCGAATCATTTCGTTGACAATGAAGACCAACGTGATACGTTTAGTGGCGTGAGTCGAGGCGAGCGACTCGCAAGGGCTACTGCAATGAACGAAAGCGACGCCGCGAAGCTCGCATCGCCCCGTGATGCATCCCCCGCAGGCAGTGCGGTCGGCGGTACAAGTCGGTTTGCGTCCGGTCGTGCGCGTAGTATCCTACACGACGACATCGCTCCGCTCTATCTCAAGTTCCTGCGGTCCAAAGATGTGCAAAAAGGCCGTTCCTCTTCGAATGATTGACAAGATTGTATTGCAAAGATCATAGCGTGAGTCGCTGCAGCTGGGACTCGCAGAAACGGAATAGCTCATCCAGTCGGATAGCGCCGACATGGTCGACATCAAAGAACATGAACACGTGGATCATGTCCTTCTCGCTCAGCATACCCGATGCTACCATGGCTGCCCGGAAATTCGCGAGCTCGATGATATGACCGCCGGTACGCTCCGGCTCCGCATTCTTCGCGAGGTGACTCTTCAGCTGATTCCATGTCGATGTGTTCTGGCCACATGCTTGAAGCAAACGCTTCAGCGCCGAGCGCTGGTGGACAGTCATGCCGACGCGCTCGTCGTGGTCGCAGCCTGGTTCTGTTGCCTCGCCGTGGCGCTTGGTGGAGTCGTGAATGTCGTTTGTAAAGGCGCTCGAGCGCGCGAACGGGTTCTGCGAGTCCGAGCTCGTCGTGCCGAAATCCAATCCTACGCCTGTGGCTAGTGCATACGAGTACCTCGTGACCGGAATGCTATGCTGTCCCGGCTGGTGCATCAACATGTCGAGCTTGGCTTTGTCAAGACTATCGACTTCGCCCCGAGTGAGATGCGCTACACTCGTATCGATCACTCTTGCACCGTTTCGACCACGTGGAATTCGTGAGGTGCTGACAAGAACGGCCGTCTCAGGTGCCGCGAAAGACGCCTTCGCAGTCGTGGTCGCACTGACCGCCGCCATGTCGCGCAGCTGCGCATTGCGCTTCGCCGCCAGTTCGCTCTCATGAATGCGACGAGCGGTCTCGACGACTTGAGCTTCACGCAGGGCGGACCGCGGTCCCGACGCGACGCGGATCACGCCGTCGCCGTAGTTGGTGCTCGCCTGCACTGTCGTTTCGTAAGTCGTGCGTCCATTCTCGTTGGCATGCAAAAGCACGCGGTTGTGCGTGGACTCAATGGTACCTCCCGTGCGTTGCTTGGTGTCCGGCGATCGCGGCGCTCGTGCATCGGGGACAAGGCGACGAGAGTAGCCAGTCGCGGTTCGCAGTGCCTCTTCTTCCACCCAGTTGCCGACGAGCGTACCCTTGGCGTTGTTCTTGTTGTAGCTTGCGAACATACTCATCGTTGCTAACGAGGCTCGGAACTTGATCCTGTGTTGTGGTGTCGGACTCCGTAGTGGCTAGCTGATCGCTACAGTGAAGTCTGCGATGCAGGAGATAAGGTATCGAGTTCCAGGACATGAAGCTCTTTCCGAGCTAAGAAAAGATTGGAACGCGAACGAGAATTGACTTGAGCGTTCTGTGGCAGATCGTGGTCTGGTTCTGCATACCATCATCCAGATTCTATCTGCGTCGAAGCGCTGATCGAGGCATCTTTTCAACCCATCGGGCGAGCGTCATGGTCGACAACGACGCGAACGCTATTGGCCACGGTGGTCGGAAGCAGAGCAAGCTCAGCGATCCGCACGCCGAACTGCCTGTCAAGAACTTCAAGTACGTGAAGAACTGTGTCGAGCTCTACTTGGCGCATCGAGATATTGAAGAGATCGCTCGGTTCGACGACTTTGTCAACTTGGAGGTTTTGTGGCTCAACAACAATCACATCGACAAGCTCGAGGGCCTCGACAAGTGCTTCCGCATCAAGGAAGTGTACGCTCACAGCAACCGCATTCGATCGCTGCAAGGATCGTCACTTGTGCATTTTAAATTCCTCCAGACACTTCGTCTTAATGACAACAACCTCGGCGATTTCGCCTCGACGCTCACCATCCTGGCAAAACTCCGCCGCCTTGAAGATCTCGATCTCTATGGAAACCCCATCGAAGAAGAAGACAACTATCGACTCCACGTGATCCGTGCGGTGCCGTCGTTGCTTGTACTCGATCGCCATGTCATCACACAGGAGGAGCGTGCACGCGCAGGGCGGCTGCGAGACGAGCCGATCCTCGCACGCGGGAGCGACCAGCCAAAACATCGAAGAAAACATGAGACTATCGCAGGTGCACCACCGCAGAGCATGTCGGGTACCGTCAAGATGCTGTTCAAAGAGGTCGAGAAAATTGAGAGAGAGCAAGAAGCAGCGAGGAAAGAGGCGCTTGTGCAGGAGCTGCGTCGCATGGACCAGCAACAGCAGCTTCTCACCCGTAGCGTGGCATCGTCGATTGGTGCTCGGGGCGCCGCAGCGTTCGTGAAAGGAGGGCTCGATTCGTGGGAGATGGCAGCCTTAGAGAAGCAATTTCGATCACTCGAAGAAAAACCCACGGGTGGGCTGCACATCGACCAGATTGTCCTCCTAGTGGTGTACCTGGCAGACCGAGGCTTCGTCGTCACTCGCGACGGGAAAACTATCACCCAGGAAGATATTGTCGGCGAGCACAAGAGCCACTCGCCCGCACCTGCTGCGTTGGCTGAGCTGTCGGCCGTCTTTCCGCTCGCGACTGTCCAGTGGCAGGAGTTCCAGCTAAGTCTCGAAACGCGCCAGCTTGAGTGTCACCGCATGTCTTCCGACCAGCTGACGCGTCGGGCTGACGCGTACTTTGCGCGGGCTGCAGTCTCTCAGAAGCGTCTGACCGCTGCAACGAGCGACGACACGCGCGCACGGCTGATGCGCGAGTCCCACGAGGCTGCCCACCACGCGTACCATTTGGCAGCACTAGTCGACGGCAAAGACCGCACCGTTGACCAACCCAAACCACTCGAGAAAGGCACTGCAGCCCCATTGCGCTCGCGCTATTTTGTAACGACGTTCGCACGCGATCAGAAGAATACGCCGAAATTTTATGACCTGAAAGAGCAGAGTGCACGCGTGAGTGTGGAGCTCAGCGCCAAATACCGGTTGGACCGAAAGGTAGGGGAGGACATGGTGGAACCGATTGTCCAAGGAACAGGTACTGATGGTGGTGTTGTCCTGTTGATCTAGGATTTTCAAAAGTACTTGGTTAAACAGGCACCACCGGCAAGCACACTGGAGCGTCGACAGCTCAACTTGTGAGCCACTGCATGACGCCCTACTCAGGCGATAAAGTCCTCCAGATCGGCAAACGCATCGTCGCCGTCTTCTTCGGCGAGACACGAATCGATGAATGCGTGTCGACTTCGAAGACGCTTCCGTCGCTTGGTGTGCACGACGGGCACGACGCCGACGAGGTGTCGTTTCGTCGGCGTCGTCGAGCCACTGGAACGTTTCTTCTCGGCCACGTGGGGAGTTCGAGATCGCGCCATTGAGGTGCACTCGGCCAAGTCGGACTCAACGTTTGCGAGAAAGACGCGGAGACTCCGTTTGGTCTCAGTAGGCAGCGTATCCTACAAACAATCGTGGTGAGAATACAACTCGAGCGAATATCACGGCCAAACGAGCACCGTCAATCACCAGACCGATGAGTCTGCAACGTACAGTTTTCATCAGCAGAGTGACCAGTGTGGGAACTTCCAGAAGGAAAACGTCGAGTTTTAGAATCGTCCCGGAGAGCTAAAACGAATAGGTAGTCAATAGAACGAATCACTGTCGTGCACTTCTGCACGTACCTTTGACTTGGCAGTTGACTGGGTTGTTGCATCACGAACTAGGGCGAACCATACTCGACCGCGCACGGCGACCGCCACATTCGCCTCAAAACACTTGACGAGGGCATCGCGATCTGTATCATCATAGTTGTTGTTCGTGTTTGCCAACGCCACACACTGCTTCCCGATTCGTACTGCGGTTTCAGCCACGCTAGACACCTTTGCGAGCGCGCGTGTACTGAGCCACGACGCGTCCGAAGTAGCGAACACAGAGGACGAGAGCAACGACTCGATCCGTGCCGCTCGAGAGGCGAGCGCACCGGTAGAACGAGGTGGGTTTTCCGTACGAGTGCCTACGCTGGCGCTCGAGGCTTCCGGTCTGACGTCAGCCATGAGAAGCGAAAACGTCTGAGTGTGAATAGCTTCAAGCAGAGTCAGTGCACCCAAAAGAGCGGCGTTCTGGGAAGCCTTGGTCGTCAGCCGTGGGGGTCGCTGGCAACTTTCACGGGTGGTAGAGTCGTCGTGGTGTGTCGTTTGCGAGTCGTGAGAAGCGACATTCGGGGTCTCCACAATAGCGTCCACTTTGTCGTCATCCTCATCACTGATTTGTCGTAACCGTCTCCTGCGTACTCGCACGGTGGTGGCCTTCGGTGTCGTGTGCTCATTTGTAGCGATTGACTCGCCGCCGTTCGGAACTTTCTCGGTATCGTGAGATGGTTCTTGGTCCTCGTGCTCGACGTCGCCCACAAAACCACACGCAGCAAGTACAACAGCAGCACGTTCGATGATGACATCTCGTCGACTGATGCTTGTCGAAAAACTCAGCGCCAGCAGACTTCGCAACAGAGGCGGCTGGTGAATAACGTGATCACATAACAAATCATAAGCCACATTGCCAACAAGGTCGTCAACGCGATCGCTGTTTGCCTCGCCACTTGGTAGCAACGGTGAATAACCTTGTCGACCAGCAACCTCGACAAGCTTCCGTACAAGTGCTACTCCAGCGAGACGGAATCTCGCGAAGGCATCGTCTTCCATCACGTGCTTCACGTCATCAAGAACACGCGAGATGACGTGTCCAATGGCGACAGTCTGGTCATTCGTTTTCGATGTCGGAATCAGAGCTGACAGCGAGCGAATCAGCGCGTCACACTGGTCGCCCCGATACAGCAAGTCGATGATTTTGCATAGTGCCACGCACACTCGGCTCAAAATCTCCTCCATGGAGCGTGGGTCGAGCGTCACGGCGATTGTCGTGGCGCTGTCGGGGATCACCAAATGCCGCATTGATGAGGGAAACTGAGCTGCAATCGACTCACCGTATGTCGTAAATGACGCTACGGGAGGTGGAATCGCCGGGGCGCCGGTCGTACTCTCTGGCGACGTCGACGACATTGACATGACAGCAACATACATCGAGATGAGTGCGTCGACGTCACCGACGGTCCCCACTTGGTTGGTCGGCATTTTATGTGACAAAGTGGAGAGCGAATGTGTGTATGCATCCAGCAAGAAGAGAATGCCATCCAGCGAAGCCCCACTGGAATCAGACGCGCGTGCCTCGTCAGTGCCCACTTTATCCAAAATACGTACAACTCCACGAAAGAGCTCTGGAGCGAATGGGCGAAGAGTCAACGCTGCTGCCTGCAGGATCTTGGATTCGAGCTGATAGTCCTTCGATTGCATCGTGCCATCCACCATTGGAGTCATCGCACAGTACTTTCGCCAAAAGCGCATGATGCTGAGTTGCGTTTCCAGTAGCTCCCACATGCCGGGGTGTACACCACCAGCAGATGGTGGTAAAGGCTGCAAACATCGACGGAGTGCAAGATTGCACAATGCGCAGCCGAGACTAACCCGTGCAGCGAGTGTCCAGACGAAGCGCGAGTCTCCGACACGGAACTGACCATCCCCGCCGCAGATCCATTGAAAAAACTCCTCCCGGTGGCGAACAAACACACTCACCCACCGCACAAAGCCTTGTGCTAATCGACGATTCTCGATCCCAGGTAATGTATCCGATACTTGGCCCATCACACTCTCCACGCCTTGAAGGCACAGGAGCACACTCTCAAGCAAAGCACCAAGGCCGAGTGCTGCTGCTACGGTACTGTTGTGACCGATATTGACATCCAACGACGACATCGAGAATCGCGGTAATCGGCGGTTGTGCTGTCTCTCCGTGCCGTCGTCGCTTTCAAGGTCGCTATCGTATTCCGAGTTGACACTATCGTTTGCCGAGCCAGCTGGTTGAAAAAGTTCGTGCAAGGATGCCGAGAACAGCCTGTGAAATTCAATCAAAGATGCGTTCCGCAGCAGTTTGTGTTGAGCTGGCGGAGGGCTTGTTGGGACGTGGATCTTGAAGATTTGGGCCATTCGCTGGAACATCCATGCACGGTCTTGAACCAATTGCACTGCCTGCTTTATCGCGAGCACCACCTCTTCTTCCTGCTGCGCGTCGAGTGAGAGACCGCTTTCGAGCCATGAGCACCAAATGTCGATCGCAAGGTGGTGGTCCGCCTTGTGCGGAGAGGATAGTTGTTTCCTCAGCAAAACCATTGCGAAGTTGTAGAACTCTAAGCACATAGCGAACGCCAATTGAACACCCACACGAATACGAGATCCACGATGATGCCATACCTTTCAATGTCACAACGAGCTTCACAACGGCTTCAAATGCTGCCTTGAGCTGTGCGGTGTGGTGTGCTATGCTTGCGAGCGAGCTAAGCCAATCTTCAAAGATCTGTCGAAAGGGAACAACGTAATGCGTGTGATTGGCCACCAAACGCTTGGTCTGCAACAGCGCGCGCTGCACCCGATCATTTGTCAGTTCTGAGAAGCTATCGTATCGAAGACGCTGAGCGAGGGTGGGTACCTTGGATTGAGCTGGCACACGCGCTGACTCCAACAGATTGTGCAGTATCTCCTCACGGACTTCGGGGACCTTTGACGTTGTAAGAAATGAACATTAGTGGTATTGCCAACAGATAGCATCCCAAAGATCCACTTACCGTGGTGAAGACACTCTCGATGACAAGGATTCCCACATCTGCGTTTTGCGAAGAATCGCTGGTGTCCACCGAGGTATTCGTCGTCGGATCGACCCACAGTCGAGCTAGTTCCTGCAACAACTGTGCCTTCCAAACGCGCGCGTGGAGTTGACGGCCGCCGAACTCCAATATGGAAGTCACTGATTGATGCAGTGTCTTGCCAGTGTGACTGGCTTGAGCACAGGTACCATCACCAGGACGAGACACGAGAACCCGTCGAATGAGCCGCTGTGCTTTACTGAAGACGGACATCCCATCATCTGCTGCAGCGGCCACCGTCGAACTCACAAGGTGGTGGTGCAGCAGCGGTTTGGACGCACGAATCGCATGGAGAAGCAGCACAGCATCGCTCGCGTCCAGCACGAGAGTATCGATCGTTTTGTTTGCTGGTGTCCCAGAACTCAACAGCACATCACACACGATAGATGCGAGCGAAGGATACTGATGAAATGACTAGGAGGGAACGAATCGATGTCAGTGATGAGTCCACGGGTGATCCCACTCCGAACGCACCATTTGTATGTTGAATTCGGCCTCCTGACGCATGTGGACGGGCAGTCGTCGAAGCAGGAACCGCGCTACGCAGACCCAACCAGAGGCTTCTTCATCCACATTCGCACAAGCCGCCGTTAGCAACAGACACTCGCGAATGAGTGGGTTGATGCAATCGGTTGGCAGTTCTGCGGGGACGTGAGGTGATATGAGTTGTTCCACGCTTTGCTGCGTCGTCAAACCAAGGGTGAGTCAGTAAGGGCATGACTCGAGAGTCAAACGCACTGTGAGCAGCACCTACGCGCAGCTGTGTCCATCCAGATCTAGAAACAAGCCCTGTGTTCTCACGCAGAAGCTCGAGAAGATGTGGGACAGATCGCGAGTCCCACGGTAGCTCCAGTAGCTGCACGACATGCTGGTCCGCACATTGAATGGTCGATAAGTGAGTTGAGCAATCGCAGAGTGGAACGTTTTCCATCAATACGCGTACTCACCTCGTGTACAGCCGACAACGACGGGCCATTCTCACGCAGATTCGCCACGTCGGCGGTCGAGTCGAAGCCGCTTTTGCTCCGTGTCCGCGCCTCAAGCTCAGTCAATAACTGCAGCAGCACGGGCACGAGGGCGAGGAACTGCGGTAGCGCCTTGCTCTTGGCCTCCGCCATGGCGTCCCGAACAAACTGGAGTGTGATCTGCAGCATCATCCGCAACTCTGCCGCGATGCCATCGTCGCTGTCGCCAGTCGCGGGTCCGGTGACCGCCGCCATGTACGCGAGACTGATCTCCGAGACCCACCGCAGCGCCTCCATCTCGCTCGCGTGGCCACGCCAAAGCGACTGCAAAATGCGAGTGGCCGAGCGCTGGCGCGTGACACGCGTGCGCAGCAGCACGTGGATGAGCGCGCGCCATTCGAGCGCGTCGCTGTCGTCCTTTTTCTTGCGCTCAGCGTCGGCGAAGGCGTCGAGCAGTGCGTCCAACTGACGCAGTATGATACGACGACAGCGCTGTTACTAAGCGTCACTAGCGAACACGACCTCTGAGAAGAAACGCACCTCGTCGTTGTCGATCGCACTGAGGTACTGCGCCACGGCACCCGCGTCCGTGGCGCTCGCGCGGCGCAGCTCCGCCGCGTCCAGCATGCGAGAAATTCAAATATTGGAGCTGCTCGTGTGCCAGTCTCTTCACGGTCACTCCACCGGGGTAGCCCAAATGAGTGCGGGCATTCGAATTAGAAATCGAAAAAAAAAACGATATGGAAGCATGCCTATTTGTCAGCGTACGAAAGGGGATACGTCGTCTCTACTCTTGTCCTGCTCGTGGGATCAGCCCGTGTGACAGGGAGCGCAAAATGCGCTGTGGCTTACATGGTGCCGCTCAGCAGCCGTTCGACCGCCGCGTGGACGTTGCCCTGGGTAGCCTGTAGCGCGCGGATGTTCTGCTCGCGGTTCGAGAAGCCCATGTCGACAAGCTGCGTCAGCTGCGATGCGTACACTTCCTCCGGGTTACCCACGGGTGCCGCCGCCGCCGCGGGTGCACCGAACGCTCCGAGCCCACCGCCACCGAAAAGCGCACTGAAGTCGAGACCGCCGGGAGCCGCACCCGCTGCTCCAGTGGCTCCGCTTCCTGTTGCACCGCCAGCTGCACCACCAGCGTTCATACCTGGCAGACTATGGACGTGGCCAAATAGCATGTCGGTTAGCCAAACGAAGCATTTGTTTCACGAGTAGACGGCATCAAAGACGTACCCTGCCATGAAACCCGAGCTCTGGAGTTGCTGCATCGCGCTCTGCATCTGCATCATGGCCTGAATGTTCTGCGGATTCAACATGTTCCGTAGGAAATCGGGGTTCATCATCATCTGCCGCATCTGAGGGTTTGCGTTCAGCATCGCGGCTGCTTGCGGGTTCATTTGCTCCATCTGAGACATAAAGAGCTGCGGGTTGCTCGCGATTTGCTCCAACATGGGCTGCATGAGCGGGCTCTGCATGAGCTGAGCCATTAGCTGCGGATTCGCCGCACCGGCACTGAGTCCAGCACCAAACGGATCCAGCGCGTTCGCCCCACTCGATCCGGCGGCAGCTCCAAAAGCAGGTGCCGCCCACGGGTTCGCAGCCGCAGCGCCTATGTCAGAAGCAAACGCCAAGGTGTTAATGAGCCATTTGAAAAAGCAGGGGGAACACTACGAAGAGAAACTGTGGGCATTGTACATACCTGCTGCAGGAGCTGCCCATGGGTTCGTCGGTACTGTCGGCGTCGTTGAAGAGGGAGGGTTGCTTGCTGGCTGCGACGTGTTCGTGGAACTAGAGCCCGCAACACCAGGCATCGTGAACGCTGTCGACGGCGCCCGCGTTCCACTCGTCGCCGCGTCGAGCAGCGGCTCTTGGACGTCTTGGTACATCCGTCGCAGTGCGTTGAAGCCCTCGGGATGGCTCTCAATGTTCCGCAGCGCTGTGTCTTGGCTGCGCATCATCTCGCGCATCGCCGCTGGGTTGCGCATCGCCTCCATGCTCTGCCGCAGCAGTTCTGGGTCATTCAGGATGTGGTTCAGCTGCGGGTTCTGCTCGAGCAATTGCTGGACCGCTGGATTGCTTTGCATCATCGACCGCATAATGTCCGGGTTGCTCATCACGCTCTGCATGATTGGTGACTCCATCATCTGGCGCATCATGTCTGGGTTCTGCATGAGCTGTTGCTGCATCGCCGACATGTCGGGCATGCCGGCGCCAAACATGTTTCCAAACGGGTTCGCCGCTCCAGCGGTCGGTGCCGGCGGTGCGAAAAGCGGGAATCCGAATGGATTCGCCGCTGTGGGTGCAGCAGCCGGTGCCGCAGGGGTATCAGCAGCAGCGGCCGTCGCCGAAGCCGCCGAAGCCGCTGTTGCTGGGGTCGCGGCCTGCGTTCGCGGTGCCGCCGAGCCACGCACAAAGTAGAGCGTGTCTTCCGCCGTGATGCCTAGTTCATGCATACACACCCAACCACTATAAGCAAGCGTTCCAATCCATCGAGCGAGTCCGCCTCTCGCGTACCGTAGCTCTCGAGCGTCTGGTCGTCCTTGAGCACCTTGCCCTTGAAGATGAGCCGTTGCTGCGGCTCGGGCACCTCGGTCTCGGCCACGAGCGCCGTCTTGCACTCGCCCACGGTCTTGTTTAGCTCGATCTCCAGCGCGAACTTCTTGCCGGCCGTCGTCTTGACGTGGAGCTGCACCATCGTCGTCGTCGTCGTCCACCGTTCTGCTTCAAGTGCGGTGGAGTTCCCCCGAACAGAGCCAACGTGTCATCTTCGCGAGGGAAACGGGTCCTCACGTAAACGGGTTTCGGGTCCACATTTCAAACCCATTTGGGACGAACCCATACCTTGGATAAAGCGTATGCTGCTTTGGAGGTCGGTCTTGCTCGCCCCAATTTTTGGCGGGAGTCTGGAGCAAGTATGGCGAGCAAGCACCCGACGACGCGCATGGGGGACGAGCCCTCGCTGAGTGAGGACGCAACCGTCGTGGGGGAGACAGCGACCGAGGAAGACGAAAGCTGCTCTTCCTCCCCTTCGGCGGACGAGATCGAGATGCGCATCGTGCCGCGCACGCAACGCGCGCCGGAAGTGGTGGTGGTGAGCGACGACACCCAGAGCGACGACACGGCCGACGAGCCCCCAACGGCGGCGGAGGAGGCCGAGCGCGCGGCCAGCAAGTGTGCATTTTGCTCCGGCCGCAAGGTGAAAGGTGTGTTTGTTGTGTATGGCGTTTGTGTGCGATGAGGAAAAGCCGACTGACACCACTGTAGCGTGCACGAACCTCGCCTGTAAGCGGTGCTGCCTGCGCACGGACAAGGAATGCTCGCTGCACAGCAAGACCGCAGAGCCCAAAGTGAAAAGAGAGGGGGATGGTGCGCCAATGGATACCGCAGTGCAGTCGCTTCGCAAAGTGCGCAAGGCCGTACTGAAGAACGAATTCAAAGAGTCGAATGTGTTGTGTACGTTCGTGTCCCGTTGGGTGGGCTTGCGTGGATAGCTCACACTGACGTGATGTTGAATTGAGTAGACTACGACGAAACCGTCACGCTCTTCTGTCTGCGCGACTTTTTCCACGCCAAGAAACTGAGCCAGCCACTGCTCAATGACCAGACGCGTCGTCGACGAGCGACCGGATCCGCCACGCCCGCACTCGAGCTAAAAGATCCCAAGGAACCCAAGGAACAGAAAGAACCGAACCCAGGAAACCCAGAGCTGAAGAAGAAAGTGATGGCTGTGCTGGGAAGTTGCGACTCGAAACGGAGAAAGGTGGTGGCCACCCATTAGAGAGGCAATTGCAACATAGCACGCTCTGCGACAATGAACAGAATACAGGTTGATTAAGATACTCATTCTGTTCAATCACGCATCCAAGATGGCATAGCGCTCGCATCTGCAGGCTCTTTGTGATCATTGGCAGCGGGCACCGTGGCCACGGACGGCGTGGTTGCCGGTGTCGCTGTTATTGTCGACTCGAGCGGAGCGGACTGATGCGTTCCAGGTTTCTTCTTGCTCAGAAACTTGACTTCCTCTTGGAGCTGTTGGACGCGAAAATGGTACTCTCGCACACGCTTCCGTGCGTGCTCTACCTCTTCAC
>JAADVY010000338.1:0-19134 GCA_023336035.1 Pythium plurisporium
ACCAAAGGACTCGGGGTCCCGCCGAGGCGTTTTGAGGAATGTATACTCGGCGAGCTCTTTCGGCGTCGGCAGCTCCTCTAGGCGATAATGCTCGGCCTCGGCGATCTCGGTGTTCACCGAGCCCTCGACCATGCGTTGCCGGATGTAGTCGTAACGGCCCGTGAGATACGACGCGATGGGGTCTTCCCGCAGCCCCGTGAAGAGCATCAGCAGCGTGCAGATCACGTTGAGCACCACCAGCAGGAGCCGCACGATGGCATTGCAGCGGAGACGCATGGATATGGCCAGCACGCGCTAGCCGTAGTAGGTAAGGAAGCACCGGGAGCTTGTTGACAGCAGAGAAACGCCCCACGAATTACGGTATGCCGCTTGAACGCAACGCGTCCCCTCCTGTCGCTTTCGTTCCGCTACGGATTTGCTCCACGTTTCCGGTGGCTGAAACCGCCGTACGACCACCAAACGATCTTGGCCCTGAAACCGCTAGATGAGACCCTCGCGAGATTCGTCGCCAGCGGATCGCCATCGCCACCGTGGTGAACTGCACGAGTGCTTAGGAGCCACAGCTTGGTGAGACCATCCCCCAGGGGCGTTGAGGGGTCAGGAACTGCCGCCCGAGAAGCTCGCGCACCCGCGCCTCTCTCCCCCACCAAAGCCAATGCGATTGCTTTCTCGCTGTTCGCCTATAAGTTCGCTTGGTGCCACGGATATGAACTTACTAAAGATACCATATAATTCAATCTACCTCTTCATTATGATCTTTTTGATTCTGGAGATGGATGCATTTACCTCTGTGACATAATGCTGTGACTACTGCACCATCCTCCCTCCTAGCGACATTGCTTGTCTTGGGATGTTGCGGTCACACGGCTTTGTATGTGCGTGCGCCATCTTTTCGTTGCGACTCATGTTTTCTTCGTCTCACACCGAGTACAATGCTCTCCTCCCACGAATAGCAACAATGAAACGTCGCATCGCTCAACACCAAAGCGGAATGGTATCTTCACGATCATCCGGGCAGGAAAGCTTAATCTGCTCTTCACAATCGATCAGGAGACCAACGGCGACAATGCGCTCCAAGTTGAGCCAGCGATGGTCGACGACGAGGATCTTGCTGTTACTGCTCAACGCCGTCGCCACCGTCATGACCGTACTCACTGGATTGCAGGAAAATCCGATCGTCGCAGCCGTCACCGGCCAGTACGCGTACTTTCGCGAACGGCTTCTCACGGAATCCATCAACTACGACATCGCCGAGGCCCAGCAATACAAAATTGAGAGCCTTCCTACACCAGCCGAGTTGGCTGCGTACACAATCGCGTCGGTGCCTCGACGAGACACATACTCGTTTGGTTCCGACCGCAGCATCTGTACCCGTATCAACACGATCTCGGCCCCGGTCTTACTCAGCAACTTTGACGACTTCTGGGGCAAGGCCACACGCCGCATCCAGATCTACATGTTCAGCATTTCGACACCCCATTGCGACGTTCTTACCGTGAACTTTCCCTGGCGCGACCAATGCGTCGCCGAGAATGGCGGCAATGCCACGCGATGCCATCTGTATGTGGTCACCAATTTTGACACGCTTCGCCTCAACAAGACGATCCGAGCCGGGTCCATGGACGACTTTGGGACGAGTGGCGTCCCATTCTTGCGGTGCATCGGTCGCCCATTGCAAGCGTTCGCCTTCAAGAGCGATCTGCTGGCGCATCAAACGTACTGGTCTGGTGGGTCGTGGCACGTGACGATCCAGACAAGCGACTGCCGCGGCACGCCTGTGGCGCAGACACCGGACCGAAAGTACACGCTCTTCCAGGCGCAAAGCGTAGATGACCGCGCGAACATGGTCGTGCTGCTCCCGCCCGACGGATGGTTTGCTGTTATCGTGCGGTGGCTTCACAGTATCGTCACTATCGTGTTGGTCGCACATAGCATTTTGCTCGCGCTTTTCCATACACGAGTCGTGCACTACCTTCCTGCGGGGGTCCGCTTTACCAAGCGTCATCGATGGTTTCGATTCGCCGTCCCATTCATGCCGCTTGTGAGCTACCTGTCCAATAACGACCTGGCCGTGATTCACTTCAAAGGCTCGATGCTCCTGGGCTCCGACGTCTGGATGGCTCACTGGCTCTATATCTGGCTCAGTATGCTCGACTCGGTCGTCAACTTGAAGGGAGCGTACGTGGCCTTGCAACTTGCCACGTCACTGCTTGTCAAGAACGCCACCATCGAGAGTTTCGTCTTCATGTGCGGTGCAGTCACCAAGATCACATGGATCATGTGCCTCGTGCAGACCCTGATTCGGATTGGTGTGAAGATTTTTGCTCGCTGCTTGCGCTCGGCGAGGCTGATCCGATCGACGACACGCGAGCGGATCGAATGGAATGTCGATGGCGCCTCCATGTTCCTCGGCTTTCGAGTGTTCTATGTCGTGCTGTGCATAATCATCCTCGTGGTGCTCAAAGTGAAGGGTTCTCCGTCTTTCATGGAGCGTGCGACGCCCTACCGCGTCGGTGCGTTTGGCGGTGTGATCGAAATCACGCACTTCTGGGGGAGCGAGCTCGCCTGCGATGTCGTGTCGTTACTGGCCATCCTCACCGTCGTCACGCAACCGATCGGGCTCGCGCTGTTGTGCACCAAGTACCAACTTGTCGCCAACAACAGCCTGATGCGGTATCTCCAGAAGCGGTACATTGTCTCGGGGTGGGACGGGCTTCTCGCGGCCACGATGCTCGGCTTGGACCCCGGCGATCCCGATTTTGTCATTGATGGCCGAGGGTTTTCAAAGTTGTCACTGGGCTCGTTGCTGCAGGTGCTGTACCTCTCCGGACCGAGCGGATTCGTCCATTTGGCAGGCGACTACATCTTCCACGATGGAGGCTTCACAAAAGATCCGGTCAAATTCACCTACCCGGTCCAAAAAGCCTTGTCCATGGGTCTCTTCCAAACAATCAACGGGTCGTCAGATCTCAGCTTCCCAACAAACGCAACGGACGGAGCGCGTCCAACGACAAAATATTCAGTCCAACCCGAAGGAGCGGGGCCAGCAGCAGCGATTGGCAAGCGAAGTATCTTTGAGCGTCGACTGATGGTTGTGAGCGAAGGGTATTTGGGCAAGTTGTTGCTTGTCGATCTCGAGCAGCCCGGGCAGCTGAAAACCAACGTAGAGAACGGCCAGCGTGAGTTTGAAGTCGTCGACGCACTGACAACGATGAGCATCTTGGATATCAAGTGGCTGCTTGGTAGTGAGAAGAAGATCCGTGTGCGCTAGCGATAAGGCAAATATCTCGTACCGTGAGATAATAGACCGACATCGACGCATTTTTCTGCGGCAAGATGCCTGTGCTCGTGGCAGCAAAGCCATACTTGGTCACGTGGGGACGCCGAACTGTGCGGTCCCGATCAACCGAAGAATCTCGCCATCGCTCTTGCTTTTAATCCGATGAAGTAACTCAACATCGCTCATGCTCGATAGATGGTCCGAAATACACCCGCCGACACGCAGTCGACTCCACAAGACTGGAGCGACTCGAAAGATCGTCCGGTCAACTTCACCGCGTAGACGTACGCTCATGCTCGAATCGTATGCAGTTCGCGACCACACGAGCACCGCTCGTATAGCGGTTATCACCTAATCGATTGAAGCAAAAGCCGAGGTAGAGAGGAGAGACCGAAGCGGCATCTTTACTGGAGGTGCGTGATGGGCCGGTCGGATGGACGGACACATCCGATCTCGGTCTCGGTGGGCTGGGCAAGCGCATCGCGCGCTGCAAGCAATGGGCCGCCAAACGAACGTGGTGGTCTGCGAGTCGTTAGGGAACTTTCGTCAGGGTCCGTCCATGCGCGCTCGACGCATGCCCTCCTGCGATACCTTGTACCGACGCGCTAAGACGTGCTGGGTCGTCACGGATCAAGTCGAATTTGCAACGTGAGCGAGTGCGCGATCGGCCACCAAGATATTACTACTTGGCATCTCCCGAGCCTAGTGACACTGATCAGTGGGGACGAGGGTCTCGAGAGACTATCTTGTATTAGGATATGCTACTGTAGTCCGGTATCTAAAGAATTTGGAAACGTATTTCTATCTCATCGATCAGTGTCATCGGCATGTCACTGGACGTGGATCATCTTGTCACGGCCCATGAGGTGCTTGATGTCAAGGATCGACATGGTCGTGAGTGCGTCGACCACTTCGCACTCGCGCTGACCCGTCTCTTGGTTTACCGTGATCTGTGTGGGGTGTGTACTGTCGACGAACAGCAGTTTGCCAAAGTACCCGTCGCTCACCAGGCGCAGGCGTCGCTCAAAAATGCTCGTCTTGGCTGTGAGCTTACTCGCAGTGAGCTGCTTTGCACGGACTGGTATAGTGTGGGTTCGCTCCTGGCTTGCTCCGTCGTCCCCTGATGCAATTGGGAAACTGCTGCTCAGCGCTGAACCCTTCCCCACGCCGAAGAGGCCCATATCGATGGCCTTGGGGATTGGATACGCAAACTTGACCGGGTCCTTCGAAAAGCCGTTGTCGTGGAAGATATAGTCGCCTGCCAAGTGGACAAACCCACTCGGTCCTGAAAGGTACAGAAGCTGGAGAAGCGAGCCAAGCGGGAATTGCGTGTACGCGCGTCCGTCGACGACCACGCCTTCGACGTACGGGTCGAGACCGAGCAGATCGGCCGCGAGAAGACCATCCCATCCACAGATCATGTAACGCTGCTGGAGCAAACGCATGACGCCGTTGTTGGCGACGTACCGGTACTTGGTCCATAGCATAACAAGACCAAACAGCCAGCTCACGCCAGTCAGTAGTGCGAGCAGTGAGACGAGATCACACGCGACTTCGCTTCCCCAGAAGCCGGCAATATCGATCGGTCCACCGTATACAGGCACACGGTACGGAGTTTGGCGGACCATGAACGAGGGTGTGCCGTTCACTTGCAGCAGAATCATCACGATACCGAATAATAAGCCGTTGTAGATGCGGTAGCTCTGGAACATGAAGAGACTGTCGACGTGCCACTCCAAGTTCTCACGCGTACGCATCGTGATGACTCGGAGTGCGCGCAGCAAACGCACACCAAGCCGGAGCACGCCGCGCAGAACCGTCTGGATCAAACACATGATCCACGCGATTTTTGCCACCGCGAACGAGAGAAAGATCAGACTTTCCATCGTCGTCCGCACTGTCAGTAGTGCCGTCGCAATCTGGAAGGTCACGTAGGTTGCCCGAATGTTGACAACGGCGTCAATGATACTCACCCACATGTACAACCAGTGGGTCATCCAAAAGTCGGAGGCCACGACCAGCGAGCCCTTGAACCGGATCACCGAGCGGTCGTTGTTTGAGAATTTGGTGGTCATCTCCATGAATGGGAGAAGTAAGCGTCTCCACGCCTGGTCGTTCATGACGCGCAGCCCGTTGGGAAGGTAGCTGGTAAATCGTGTGTGGAACAGCGTAAGCGTGACGCCTTGTCCGATCAGCGTCAGGGTGACGAGACTGTAAGCCCACGGCACTATGTTTGCGAACCACCCCGAGTCGGGGAGGAGGATCATCATTTTGGCGCTGTCATCCACACTGTAGGCTTGGAAAAGCGAGTCGTGCAGATCGCCGGACTGCACCAGCGGGGTCGTCTTGCACGTGCTGGTCTGGATCGACACGTGGTAGTCGCCGCCATTCCAGTACGCTTGGTGCGCGAGCCGGTCGGCGTAAAATGTGAACGGCTCGAGCGGACGCGTCGCGCATCGAAGGAACAGGACACCAGGTGCGCCGAGGTCTCTCTCACTCAGCATACGGATGCTTCGATTCTTCTGCAGATTCTCAAAGTGGGTCAAGATGTACTCGTAGCATGCGGTTGCGTTGCCGTGTCGGCGGGCGACACACTGATCGCGCCACGCGGGCTTGACATTGAGTATTTTGCAGTTTGGCGCCGAGATGCTGTACGTATACGTCTGGACACGACGCGGCCCCTTGCCCCAGAAGTCGTCGTAGTTGCTGAGCTGGACAGGCCCGGCGTTGGTGTTGACGTTGGCACAGACACTGACATCTTGTCCAAAGTTCTTGGTGCTCCGCGTGGGTGTTCTCAGAAGCGTGTATTCGGCCAGCTCTGTTGGGGTCGCGAGGTCTTGTAGTCGGTATTGATCGGGCTCCAAAATCTCCGTGTTGATTGATCCGTACCGCAATCGGTTGCGGATGATGTCGTATCGTCCTGTCACGACTGCGAGGAGCCGATTCTCACGGAAGCCCGTGAAGATGGTGCCATAGGTCGCCATGATGTTCAGCGCAATGAGGGCGACGCGAACGAACGACCAGCGATGACGTGTACGAGTACTCATGACGGATGGAGGAACCACTTTGCTCGTGCACTGTCGGGCAGCTCGTGGGTTGTAGATTGCCTGCAAAAGTGGTCAAGTCGCCTGAGCCATTCTCTGGCTACACAGAATAAAGGTGCAGTCTGGAAATAGTACTTGCACTGGGGCGTATGGGAACGGACAGGTCCACGCCGAGTCGTGACGACTCGTGCAAATGGAAATCTCCAGAAGATTGAGGATGATGGTCAACAAACCGTGATTCTGACCAACTTCCATTCCGAAACGGGAACACGATCCCAATGGTCTCCAGATTTGGAGGAATCGGGTCGTCGGCAAACGCTCACAGTGCAATCGTCGGAAGTGTGCCCAACGGACGAGGGGGCCTCTCAGGGGCCTCTCGTCCGTGTTGGGCACACTCCCGACGATTGCACTGTGTAGAGACGACTTCTGTGATCTACCATACATCAATACCTGTATGAATTAATTCATAAAAAGTTATGCTCACACACTCTAACCAGGTGAATAAAATCCCATAAATGTATTAAAAAGTTATGCTCACACACTCTAACCAGGTGAATTAAATCCCATAAATGTAATATATCAAGCGGTAAGTATTAAAATACTGTATGTCCACGGCTGCATACGACCGTTTCAATGCAGGTCTTCGCGACCTCACCGACTTTAACAGTCAACTCGCACAGCATAAATCGGCCGTTGTGGGAACAGGAAACGAGAATCGGCAGAATGCCGTCGACAGCACAGGCATTCTGCTCTGAGAAGCGATAAATCGGCGACCAACCGTTTTGAAAGAACGGCACCGTAAATCGGGCACCAAAATTATTCTGGGTTACTTTGCGTATTTATATACTTATTAGGGGTTAGAAGCGCAAATAAGCCTCTAAATCTGCCAGATTTGCTATTCAGTTGGACAAATAAGTTGGTTTCCACAATAGATCTGGCGGGAAGAATCAAATCAACCATTCGGAAACATGATTGGTAGATAATTTCCGTTCTGACCCTGCTTGATTGGCTCGAAATAGATCCATCACCTTCGCCATGGTTCCCACAATCACCATGTTCCCAACATAGAGGAGGAGCACAGAGAGAAACTATGCCGACGGCGACCACACCCGACGGCGCGCGCTGGCAGTTCCTGCGCGAATGGTGGGAGCTGCTGCGCGCGCCGCTGGTCCTGGGCGAGCCGGCTACGACGAGCCAGTGCTGCACCTACAGCCGCATGCGCGTGTTCCCGCCGCTGGCAGACGCGCCCCCCGAGGAGTCGTGGGCGGCCATGCGGGACGCACTGGAGCTCATTTCGCTGCTCGCCGAGGTCGATACGCCGGCGTTTCTTCGCATGATGCGAGAGCACTGCGTGCCCGACTCGGGCACCGAGAGCCACTGGTGCGATTTCCCGCACGACGACCAGTTCCAGCCGCCGCTCGCTCTCGAGGTTCGTCTCAGCGACGACATGCTCGGCGACAACGACAGCTCGTCGTGGACCGAGCACGTGGTCAGCACCTTGCTGACTCCACTGCCTCTCTCTCAGCGGACGAGACGCTTCCGCAGTGCCCGGAAGGAACTTCTCGATCGCGTGGAGTGTGATCACGACCGACGAAAGCTCGAAAGCAGTTTCAACGTCCCCGTCCGTGTGGCCATTTGGACGACCCCTCCCCGAGTCGCGACCGCACTGGTAGAAACGCTCGCGAAGCTTCAACAGCAGAGGGAAAAAGCGCTCGCTGAATCAAGCAACCGCAAGGAAGAAGCGCGACGCGGGGCGCTGCGTGTGTATCCCTTCCATCTCAGCACCGTCGACATCGTTGCAGACGACGAGAGCCTCTCCCCTGCGTTCATGAAGAGCATTCGCACCCACGCGTTCAGCGGGGCGATCAAACTAGGCGACGTGGTGCTTCGCCGCGCAGCTTGGGAAGCGCCGTTGGATATTGACCGTCGAAAGTTTGCACACTTTGTCACGGCGGTCTGCGCACCCCGTGGACCCTCGGTGATCTATGAAGCAGCACCACCACTTGACGGTGCGAGAGTGGTGCGAGTCGAGGCATCGTTGGGACTGAACCCCTTTATCCAGCTGTGCTCCGCACTGACATTCTCCAAGGGCGTTGAAGAAGTTGTTGTGGACGAACTGATGATGCTGAATGATAACATGTCTCGGCGGCAACGGTGGGCAATGCTTTTGTACGCGATCTTTTCAGCCGAGGCAAACAACGATATCGAGCGATTAGATCTCGGCGATTTTGAGCTCACGGAGGGTGATGTGACTTGGATGCAAGCGCTTTTTGAAGCTCACCACCCGATCGAGAGACTGCTCTGGTACACTGATGCTCGGAATCCTAAACCAGAGGATGTCGATACGCGGTCTATCCAAATTAACGTCTCGCCGGGTGCAACGCTCTCACCAACCAGAGGATTCGCACCGCTTTTCGATATCAAGACAGACCAGCCCCTCAGCTTCTACAGCTTCCGTAGGTTGTCGACCGGCATGGAAGTGATTGCCCCGGCTTTCGGAACCACTGTCATTCCAACGCAGTACATTGTGCACGAGGAACCAGCCAGTGAAACAACCCACAGGTGGTGGAACTTGGATTCCCATGGCATCAAATCGCTTCTCATTCGATCATTTGCTGAAGAACCGGCTGAACACATCACTCGAATGAAGAATCTCGCCGCCTTCATCTCCATTATCGGCAAACCACTCACCTCACTCAACTTACTGTGCGACTTACCTGAACCCGAACAGTTTCTCGACTCGATCTGGCCGACGTGCGTGAATCTACGCAAATTGGACATGTATCATCCGAACTTCCGAAGCCTCGAGTACTTTGTTGACGCCTTCGAGAGTGGCAAGTGTAGCTTGCAGTCACTTTACTTGGAAGAACTTCGTCTCGCGGACGCCTCGAGTATGGATCTGTTCGTCGCTTGTCTCGCCAATCCTACCACAAGAATGGCTCGCACCCTGGTTGAACTTCGAATCATGGTTGAAGATGAACAGCTTGCTTTTACGTCGGGGCAGCACTGCGTCGCATTCGCGAAAGCCCTGGCGACGAATGAGACACTGCGGTACCTCTCAGTGAACGCCGATGCTTCGTACTATGACGAAATCAGGCCACTGTACGAGGCTCTTCATGGTACGTGGATTCCCGGATACGCATCCTGCGAGCGCTTCCCGCTCAGTTCAAAGTGTGCATTCATCAGCGTGGTCGACGACATGAACAGGCAAGACGAGGGCCGCTCAGAACACGCTGCGGCATCTTCGATCGCGCAATTGGACAGTCGCATTCTCTCTCTCATCTTTGAGATGTCCGCTACGCCACGCAGGCGAACGGTGATTTTGCGTCTCTGCACATAGGGGCTGCGCATATACTGCCGTTCTACCCCCTTTCCCCTTCACTGCAATGGGCACCGAGGTGTTCGTGCCACCACGCTGCTGTAGCAATAGAACCTAGCCCGCGCACACACGCATGCATACCCTACTTCACTGTACTAGTGTGTGCTTTTGTGCGGACAGTGTTTAAAGCCATCAGTCTCGCGATCACACTGTTCCATGCTACCCGGTTCAATTTGTCACAAATCTTTGCCATTGGCATTCATGTGTATAACATACTATCTCAAATCGCAAACGTAGTGATACAGAAGGCCCTTGCATCGGCCTCCTGGGCGTCGCTCGCAACGCCTACCCATCCATCCTCGAGCGCACGTCGAGTACGATCGTATCATCCGGTCGCTAGTGCGCTTCTTTGGGTAGCGCCAATTGCGTGCTTAGGTGATGACAGTCGGCGCCTTGCGGCCCGTGTGCTTCTCGAGGCTCGCGAGCTGAAGACCGACATCGATGAGCGGCGCGAGAGCCGAGGCGGCATCCTGGGCGAGGTTGCCCGACGGCGCCTCGTACTTCTCAATGTACATGCGGATCGTCGCACCGGCAACACCCGTGCCCGAGAGACGGAACACAACGCGCGAGCCGTCCTCGAAGATGTAGCGCACACCTTGGTTCTTGGACACGCTGCCATCCACGGGGTCGTTGTACTCGAACTGATCGGCAATCTTGATCTTGAAGCCGTTCATCTCCTTGCCTACAACGTTCTCGAACTTGGTCATCGCGGCGAACATGGCATCCGCACCCGGCTTCTCCACGTTCTCGTAGTCGTAGCGGCAGTAGTAGTTGCGGCCAAACTCCTTCCAGTGCGAGCGCACGATGTCCTCAACGGTCACGAGCTTCGCGCCGTCGGTCTGCTTGGCGGCGAGAATCGAGAGCCAGGCGAGCGCAGCCCACATGCCGTCCTTCTCGCGAATGTGGTTCGAACCCGTGCCGAAGCTCTCCTCACCACAGATGAACGGCGTGTAGTCCTCCTTGCCGTACACCTCACCCGAGTCCATGAGGTTACCGAAGAACTTCCAGCCCGTCGGCACTTCAAAGAGCGCAATGCCGAGCTTCTTGGCGACGAGGTCCACAGCACCGCTCGTCGGCATCGAGCGCGCAACACCGCGGAGACCACCCTTCTTCTTGAAGAACGGAATCAGGTTCGCGTTCGCGGCGATGATCGCAAGCGAGTCCGACGGCGTCACGAAGAAGCGCGAGCCGAGAATCATGTTACGGTCTGCATCGCCATCCCAGGCAACACCGAACGCCGGAGGCTCCTGCGGTTGGCCGTACACCGGCAGACCCTTGTTGTCAACGCCCATGATCTTGATCAGCTCCTTGGCGTACGTCAAGTTGGGGTCGGCGTGACCGCCGTTAAAGTCCTCCTTGGGCGTACCGTTGATAAGGCTCGACAGAGGCGCACCAAGCTCCTCCACAAACACGCGGTGCGCGTACGGGCCTTGCACGCCCCACATCGAGTCGGCGACCAGCGAGAAGTCGTCGCGCGCGAGCAGCTTCTTAATCGCCTCGAAGTCAAAGATCTTCTTCAGAAGCGCGACGTGGTCCTCGGTCGAGTCAAAGACCTCGATCACCACCGAGCGGCTGCCATCATCGGCGTTCACCGTGGTCTTGCCCGGCTTGGACGTGTCCACGGTCGGGAACTCCTGGGCAATGTTGATCGTTCCAATCGCCTTCGTGTTGTTGAAGATTTCGTTTGTGACCTTCTCCGGCGCAGGTCCACCGTTCTCACAGTTGTACTTGATGCCAAAGTCCTCATCCGGACCACCCGGGTTGTGGCTGGCGCTCAGGATGAACGCGCCAAAGGCCACGCTGCCACCCTCGCGCTCGCGGATCACGGCCGACACGGCCGGCGTGCTCAAGAGACCGTCCTTGCCAATCCAGAAGCGGTCGACACCGGCAGCGACACCGATCTTGACAATGATCTGAATCGCCTCTTTGTTGAAGTAACGGCCGTCACCCGACACAACGAGGGTGCCACCCTGGACATCCTTCGGCGGGAGCGCGTCAAAGACCGACTGCACGAAGTTGTGGAGATAGTGGCCGTCCATGAACGTCTTCGTCTTCTTGCGGAGACCCGAGGTACCCGGCTTCTGGTCAGCGATCGGGGAGGTCTTCACCGCAGAGACCTTAAGCGGGCCAAGACCCTTCTGCTCCGTGAGGTCGACCGTCGTGTCCTTGTAGGTGCCCGGAAGCACAGTCTTCTCTTCGCCGCTGTTGTTCACGACAGTGACCGCACCCTCGAATACAACACCCGGCGCGAAGCCAACCTTGCC
The DNA here is from genome assembly GCA_023336035.1 of Pythium plurisporium. Taxonomy (NCBI): domain Eukaryota; phylum Oomycota; class Peronosporomycetes; order Pythiales; family Pythiaceae; genus Pythium; species Pythium plurisporium. The sequence goes on from JAADVY010000338.1 coordinate 11,968, forward strand.
CGTGATCTTCAGGCGGTCACACTTGACAAGCGACGGCACGTTGCCACGCAGGGAGGCCTCGAGCTGCTGCACGAGCTTGAACGTCTTGCTGTCGAGCGACACGATCGGCGCGACGCCGTTACGCTCTGGGGAGATCACTGGACGGTAGTCCTCCGTGATGACGTACGCGTCCGAGCGCAGAAGCAGCAAGTCGTCGCACTTCTTGACGGGCGCGAAGCGCGTGCGCGGAACACACACGGCACCAGCACCGTCGAAGCACTCAATGGCAGCCCCCATGGCAGTCTCAAGCTGGAACACGGCCGCCGAGCTCGAGTCCTTCGGGTCGACTGTCTTGGAGTTCTTGATCATGGGCAGGCGGATCACACCGCCCTGCTTCTTCAGTTCCTCTGCGAGCTTGTCGAGGCGGATCCAGAGGTTGTTCGTGTTGAAGTAGCGGTGCTTGTTGATGTTCTGGAAGTGGACCTCGTCGGCCGACTCGCACTGCGCCGACTCACGAAGGATAAGGCGGTTGTCCGCCTTGCGCTGCGCCAAGTGGCCGCCCTTCTTGTCGTTCTCCGTGCGCTCACAGCACTCCATGAGGAACGGCTTGCCCGACTGAGCGAAGTACGTGAGCAAGTCCAGGTCGAGCGTCGCACCGAGGTTGTCCGAGTTGGACACGAACATGTACTTGACACCCTGGGCGAGCAGCTTCTCGAGCTTGCCCGAACCGGCGAGCGACGGGTAGAGATCACCGTGGCCGGGCGGGCACCATTCCTTGGACGGGTTGGGCGGGTTGGTGGCGGGCGCGAGCGTCGTGGCATCAACCTTCGGCACCTTGTTCTGAAGCAGCTCAAGGTTTTCGTCCTCAACAAGCTCTGGGTACTTGGCGAGGTAGTCGAGCGTGTCAGCCGAGGTGCTGAAGCTGTTCATGAGCACGAAGCGCACGTTCGACTGGTGCTGTGCGCGCAGCTCCGTCACCTGCTTGGCCATAATGTCCAGGAACGTGTCGTCGCCCTTGACGTTGAGTAGCGACTTGGCCTTGTCGAGACCCATGCTCGTGCCGAGACCACCGTTGAGCTTGAGCACGACGGTTTCCTGGAGGAGCGACGGGTCGGCCTTGACCGATTCGCGGATGCTGTCGGCCTTGCCCTCGAGGTACGGGATGTTGTCGGCCGCGAGGATCGAGTCCTCGGCAATCATGCCGGTCTCGCCGCTTACGAGCGACTCGTACGAGAACTCGAAGGCCTTGATGGCGGCCTCGCTCAGGCCGGCGGCCTGCATCTTGGCGCGGAACGGCGCAAAGTCTCCGCCCATGGTGGAAGGAAGGAAGGGGCGGGGGGACGAGAGAACTGAGCGACGAACGACGCGGCGGAACGCGAAGATCGTCGGGGGAGGAGACGGAGGAGGACTTGAGGGGTGGGGCCCAAATTGGGAAGTGAGCTTTCGTGGCAGTCGGCTAGGCCTTGAAGTGGAGGGGACGAGAGGAGGGGGGGAATGCACAGTGGGGAGGATGGCAGCTCCGCTCGCTACAGTACAGCGGACGAGTGGATGAAAGTGAGCCTGAAACGGTCAGTGAATGCTATTTCAATGGATATAGCTATATAGGTGAGGATACAATGATATAGCATATGCGAATCTGACTATTTGAGCCAATCAACGACCGCAAAATCTGAACCTGAGATTGAATCTTTGCGTCCCCCCGAAGAGAACTGGATCGGTGGACGGACTCCGTCATGGAGACCCTATCCCTTCTTTGTGTACCGCGTGGGAGTGGCGGACGGTATCTTGGGTCGCGTGCACTCTACGATGCAGGTGGTTCGACAATTTCCCTGCAAACCAGATTTGGCGATCACCAGCCACGCAGATGACAGGGCAGGTCCATTCCCTTCACCACAGCGCATACTAGTATTGTTCACGTCTCCGATCGGATGGCTGTGCTGGCGCCTTACCAATTTGGGACCGAACAGTGGAGGGCGACGCTGGTGGACCCCCCACTTGCATGCCACGTGCAGACGGCACGGCAAAAGCGGGGGATGACGACAACAACACGACACTTGGGAGCGATCCTTGCGCATGGGCGTCGTTGGATCGATCGCAGGGAGGAGGAAAGCTCCGTCCCATGTGACGTTGGCCTCCGCCTCCCCTGGCTCTTCTAGTTCTGCTTGGCAATTCACGAAACAGCTGGAACCAAATCCGATTCCTAAATTTCCATTTTTGACAGTGAGATTACTGTGTCTATCATATCTTCTTGTTCTGTCCGATCAGGTACACCCACCAAGTCTCCTCCCCGAGTTGCAACGGTACGGGTGGATATTGGAGGCGTCTCTCTCTCCCCCCCCTTCCCCGCCGTACCCGGCGTCCTCCTCTCCGCATCTCCCCCTCTTCCCCCTCCCCCCCCCGTCATGTCCAAGCGACCGCGCACGTTCAAGCTCGACAGCACACTCAGCTCGCTCTCGCGTACGAGCGAGTCGGCGCAATCTGCGCGTCGCGCCGAAGCCCAGGTGGCGCAGGTCACGGCCGGTCGCGGACATGCGATCCCCGTGGAAGAGCGCAGCGTCGCGCCCGATGCAGCCATCGCCAAGTTCCTGCAGGACATGCGTGGGCTCATTGACGAGCGCGGCCTCGGGGCACAGGTCGAAGTGGAGCTGCGCTTTGGCCAGATCACGTCGTGCCTCCAGGAAGCGCGGTGCCGCCCCACGCAAGACGCTGTCGACGCTGCGATTTTGCTTCACGACGAAGATATGAAGGGACTCGGTGCCAAGTTTGTGCCGGGTGTCTCGGAGGCCGATTTCCCGGGGTTCCAGAAGGTGCTCGATGGGCTGCTCAAGAGCGACTCGTACGCGCAGCACGTGGAGAAACAAGTCGTCCACAGCATGGCCCACTCGAAGCGTATCATCGAGGAGATCAACCCGAACACGAACGTGCGTGAACCGCCGCGTGTGCAGGTCAAGGACCGTCTTGGATCGATTGATATCTTTCTGCCGCTATGCAAATACGATTGCCGCGTGTCCATTTCGTGTGAGTTTCCAGCACGCGAGCTAGAAGGCGGTATGGGCGACATGCCTGCGGCCGAAAGCGTTCGCCATAAAGATCGGACATCAGCGGTGGGTCGTGACTTGCGTGTGGACATCACGAAGGTTCTCGAGGAGAATACCAACAAGCGATCGTTTGAGGCTGAAGTGGAGCTAGACAATAACGTCGTGCAGGATTGGCTGCGCCAGCCGGAGAGTGAAGGCCAGAGCCAACGTAGTGCAACGATCGCGGCGTCCGCGCTGTGGGACACGGTGAAGCACTTCATGCCTGAGGCGGGAAATGCGTTCAAGCGAGGATGGAACTTTCCTGGTGCGACGGAAGTGCAGAATGCTTACCAGGGGCGTCTCGGTGTGCGTGGCAAATTTGCTGGTACGATGCCTGTGGGGTTTGCCCGGTGGCATATCCCCCTTGTGAAGGAGCGGGAGTATTACGTGTCGGAGAAGACGGATGGAGTGCGATATTTTCTCGTGGTCGCGGGTGGCACTGCCGCCCTCATCGATCGATCGAATGCAGCCTTTACGACCACCGGACTCGAGTTGCTGCACATGGTCCTACCAGAAGGAACCGTGCTGGATGGCGAGCTTGTGGTGCGTTACGCTCTCATTTTGTCTTGCGCAGGCGTTGAGCTTACAAAAACATGTTTGCACTTGCAGATGCACCAAAAGAGGAAGCGATACGTGTTTATGGTCTTCGACATCATCGCCACTGGCCCATCGACAGCCGACTCGCACGTCGACCGCCCATTCCGCGATCGTCTCCGCATCCTCAACGACTTTTTGTCGGAAGAGTAGGTTATTTCCGACTCTGTTTTACAGCTCCAAGCATGGTACTCACGTTCACGGATTATTATGTTTCATTGAAAGGGGTCCGTACGCTGCTCGAGTTCGCGATCTCCAAATCGATCAGCACGCGATTCTTCCCATTTTGCGTAAGAAGTGGATGCCTCTCCGCCAGATCTCCGATGTGTTCCGTCAGATCCAGCGAGTCGTGAAGCGTGATCAGAGTATTGCGCGGATCTACCAAGACGACAAGCGGACCCATTACACAGACGGCATTATTTTCTGCCCGAACACGCCGTATGTAGTCAACACCCACAAGGAATATCTCAAGTGGAAGTGGGCGGATCTCATCACGGTCGACTTCATGGTTACAATGGATGACCAGAATGGGCTCAAAATGACCTGTGGCGGACCTCGCAACAACGATATCGAGCTGGACTCAGTTGTCGTGCTGGATCCGAAGGATGTACCGGTCGTTCAGAAGATTGTCGCTCGCTCGCCGAACCGTTGGGCAGTCTTGGAGTTTGGATTCAATGCTGATCGCGGCATGTGGAATTACAAATGTGCTCGTCCAGACAAAGACCAAGCCAACTATATCCGCACAGTGCTCGGCTCGCTCGTCAACATGGCCGAATCCATTTCGGAGGAAGAGCTGCAGTATCGCCTTACCAGTTCGCATGGTGAGCAGTGGAACGACCACATGAAGAAGATGCGTCGCAGTCTCTTGGACCGCCAACCTTCGCACCAGTCTCGATAGTCAACTGATCAAGACCTCACGTGGAACATCTTCAGCATTGCTGTCCAGCGTTAGGCCTTCGCACTACTTTTTTTTCTGATTGAAGTACGAGTTTGTCCATGTTGACATGCCACGCAAAAATTTATGCACAGGAAAATAAACACAAGAAACTTTTACGTGTCTGGTAAAATAAAGACAGCTACCCTACGGGTAGCAAGACTTGCGGTGAGGTGTGTCAAAGAAGTCCACTGGGCCAGTCTCGACGATGTCATGATGAACAATCTTGCATGGCAATGGATTCTACCCACGCGTTGACTACAGTATCTAAAGAAGAAGGAATACCGAGGCACCCTTCCTATAACACGCTTCGCCAGAGCTTGTTCAACAGATGCATGCAGGCTTGGTTGTTTGTGACCCAGACGATGAACTATTCGTGAACGAAGTTCCACAGTGAGTTACTGCCAGTTCTAATCCCGCAAACGGCAAAATGGTGCCACAGACCTTCGCGCGCTGTGTTGGTGTGAGAATGTTCTGCAGCTTGTCCATCTCCATGTCGAGAGTCGTGTTCTTGCTGGCCACCTTGGTCTTGAGCTCGTTGAGTAGGCCAAGTGCGTCCTTCAAGTTGTCACAAATCGCCAAGAACGGCTCCCTGCCAATACACAACAATCAAACACGACACGAGAATGGTGAGACAGCCGCACACGACACACGCGAGCATCACTACTGGTCACCCACCTCTGCTGCTGAATTTTCTTCTTCTGCTCCTCGCTCAGTCCCAACTCACGCGCAAGAATCACTGGGAGACTCGTGTCGTCCTCCTCGTCATGCCAGAAGCTATCATCTTGGCGCAAGGCCCAGATGCACATCTTGGTGACCTGTGTAGGCAGCAGCAGCCGCTCGATTTGGTGCAAGTGATATTCCAGTGCCGAGCGTCGGCCGTGGCCATAGTCCGAGTATTGCTCCTTGAAATTCTCAATTTTCTCTGCGAGCTCCCGCTCGGACGCGCCCCGCTGGAGCATCTTCTCTAGGTCCTCGCACACGCGGTTCTTCTCGCGTTCCTCCTGCTTCATGGCCTCCTTGCCAGCCTTGAGCTGGCCGCGCAATTCCATGTTCTCGCGTTCCAGTTGTCGACAACGCTCCTCCACGCCGAGGATGTGTTCACGTTTACGGCGACGGCACTCCCGCGCTGACTCGCGGTTGCGTTCGAGCTTGAGCTTGCGCTGGCGGTCGGGCGAGTCACTACCACTGCTGCCGCTTGCCTCGACCTTGATCAAGTCCCGCTCTTCGATAGCTGCAGCCTGCTTCTGGAGCATGGCTGTGTTGGCGCTCTGCAGGTGGCGCAGAAGACCCTGGGTCGACGGCATCGTCGTGGTCGTCGGCAGCGTAGGCGCCGCTGCACCAGCCACCGTGGGGGAGGCTGTCCGCGTCGCCTTGGAGGCAGACGGCTTGGCCGTCGCGCTCGTCGGCGTAATGGATGGGGATTCGTCGGCCACACGTTTCTTGCCACGCTTGGGCTTGGCGGTCTTGTCCGCTCCAGGCATTTGGACATTCACCTGCAGGCTGCCAAGCGTCGCGGGCGAGACGCCACCCGGGGTCGCCATCGTCGAGGTGGTGGAGGCCGCGGGCGAGACCGCGGCCATCGAGCTCGTGAGCACGCCGGCCGAGACCATGGCGTTCGAGTGTGCGAGCGCGAGCGGTAGACTCGTGTCGTCGTGGGGCGGTAGCATGCGGAACGGGTCGTCAATGTGGTCGAGCGGCTGGTGGTGGCTCGAGAGCGCGGCCGCGAGCGCTGCGGCATTGGCATTGGCGCCGGCCGCCGCAGCCGCCAGCGGCGCCGAGATGTTCTCCGAGTTGAAGAGCAGCCACGAGAACATGTCGCGGTTGGTGGCGTTGAGCAGGTCCATGTCGGCGCCGACGTCGAGGTCCGTGACGGGCGGCGCCGTCAGTGTAGCCGCCGTCGGGCCGGTGGTGGTGGGCGTGGGCGACATGGCGAGATGGCTGCTTGGAGAGTGGCGGGCGTGTGTGTGGCTTCGCAGTCGTGAGGAGGTTCTCTCTCTCTTTCTTTGGTTGGGCCAGCAGCTGGTGCGTCAAACAGCAGACGCTCTCGGATCCTTTGTCAGTCGTTCGGAAATTCAACCAGCGCGTTCTCTGGCTCCGCGGTCTTGTTGGGGAATGAATGGGAACGGGGTCAACTACCCGACGAGGCTTCGATCGGTCACGAGGGAAAGCGAGGATTCACTCGCGTACGTTGCGTGGGAAAGCGGGCCAATATGATCGACCTCTCTGTGCTCGCTGGTCGAAGCGAATCCACGTGCGGGAGGCGTTGGTCGTCCCGCGTACGGTTTCCTTTCCTTCGTTTTTTTTGTTGGGAATTTCGTGCCCCCTTCGATTTCCTTCCGGCGCCTTGGCTGTATGTGTGTGGTTCGATATGCCAGGAACAAGATGGGCCCCACACAGCAGTCGAAGCGGAGGGCCAGCGCGTCACGCCAGTGGGGCGCCACGAGCCGACGTCACCAACCCCTTGCTGGAGGTGCAATCCAACCAAAGCCTGAACCCTAGTTTCGAACGCCAACCAATCCGTGGGGGTAATCGTGGAGAAAGCGCTTTTTGGTAATCGTTTGGCCAATCAGAGCGTGCAAC
>JAADVY010000339.1:0-18961 GCA_023336035.1 Pythium plurisporium
CAGGGTGTGGCGATCCCCACAACTGATGTCCACGAACACGACGTCGTCGTCGTCTTCGTCAACGGGGGGCGCCGTCCCCGAGCTGGCCATGGTGGTCGAAGAAGATGCAGTTTGAGATGAGGAGCGAGCAAAGCCCGGGATGGTCGTTCGTGGCTCCCGCGTCAACTCGGCGGCCTTTGTCTCCAGCTCTTTCCACCGCATTTTGACGGCCACGGGCGACGACTGCGAGCTCTCGTTGCCCGTGCCCAGTCGACCATACGATCCACAGCCAAACATGAAGAGTGCGCCGCTCTCGAGCAAAAACCCGCCGTGCGACGAGCCACACGAGATCCGCACGATGCGTTTCTCCACCGAGAACAGTACGGGCTTCGGGTGGGCCACCACGTGCGTGTGGCCCTGAGCGAGCTGGCCGTACGTGTTACTACCGAACGAATACACACGCCCGGCATCCGTGAGTAGACAGAGCCAATCGAGTCCACAGCTGAGCTGTCGCACGCTGCTGTCGAGCTGCAACGGGATCTCCTTGATGCGCGTACCTCCTGCCGAATATGAAAAGTGCTGAAGCGACCCGATGAGACAGAGCGTATACGTGAAGAGCTCCTCGCTAAGTGGGGGCTTGGCATAGTGGGAACGGCGGCGAGTCGGCGAGCCCCCACGCGCGGCGGTGGTGGATGGCTGAGATGAAGCGAGAGGAGAGGACGGCGACTCATGGACCTCCATTGATTGTGGTCATAGGAGAAGAGAATTGTGCGAGGTTCGCCCCCAAGCTCCGAATGCGTGTGGCTGTTTTTGGGAAGTGTAGCCATTTGAAGAGATACCGCTACCTTCGCGTCACCTCCAACAAGACACCGGTATTTCAATACATCCGAAAGCCTCCTCTCACAACCGCGAAGAGTCTCGCCATCATGATCATCCGCGCCGTCAGCAGCGACGACGACGAGAACGACGACCACGTCGTCGGACCGCCCCCAGCGGACGCGTCGTCCTCTCTCTCGGCCTCAGCCGCCGTCAAGCTCGCGTGGGTCGGCGTGTCGCTCGCGCTGACGGCGCTGCTGCTGCTCGATCTCTCGGCGCTGCTCAACCAGTTCTTCCCGGCCAGCGATGCACTGGCGCCTTCACGCACGTCCGATCCCTTCTCCGTTCTGTCGCTTCTACTGTTGCTATGGCGAGCACGAAGCTCGACGCTTCCGCCCGCGACAGCGCTCAACAATCTGCTCGGCCAGCTCTTTGTGTGTGCATGGATCTACAGCCGCGAGAAAGCGATGACCGCGCAGCGGCAACGCTACTTGTTGGCAGGACGCGGATCGATCGTACTGCCTCGATGGATAGCGATCTATTTGCCCGGTTTGCTCGTCGTGATGGTGCTGTGGTTGGGCCATCTCATATCCTGCGTGTATATCTTGCTTGCGCTGTTTGAAAGCCATGGCGGTAGCGTCCGCACCAAGTTTTGGCTCGGTCGATCCAGTATTGGCAGCCGCACAGCGCCTCGTGTGTGACGAGAGCAAATGCTAGTGGGCTGCCTGTGTCAGACCATGGCTGCTGCCGACGGTGGGGTTGCTGCTCGTGCCTTCCAAGTCGAAGATCTGGTCGAGAATGTCTTTGATCGAGTTGAGCTGCATGGCCTCGGCGCGCTTCCACTGCTTGTAGTTTTGATGGGCTTGGTCCAAGATCTGCTTGAACTCGGCGCGGAAGATCACCTCGGCCACGACCTCAAAGAACGGCAGGATGATAAATTCGAAAAAGCCCACTTGGTTCTTGGCGCTGTTCTCGTTGTTGCGGTTCATAAAGGGCGAAATGTCCATGCCCAACATTTGCTCTTCGTCGCCCTGCAGGAAAAATTCTTCAATGATGAGATCCGACCACCGCGCGTGCAGCTTGGTGGCTTTGGAGGAATGGCCCAGGTCCGCGCACTTGATCACGATCTTCATGACCATCATGGGCGAATGGATCACATCCGAGGTTTCTTGCGAGATCAGTGCCGTCTTGAGACTGCCAACGAGCTGCAAGTGCACACTCAGATCGGTTGAGAGTACCATCTCGATGATGGCTTTGCGAACGTCTGAGAACTGCGCTGGCGACATGCCGCTAAAGATGTTGAACATTGGATCCTTCGCCATGAAGAATGCCTCGGCCAAATGCATGCGCTCGAGTACCGAGGAGTCACTGTACTCGATGGAGAGGTCGCTGCCGCTCTTGATCATGAAGTTGTTGGTCTTGCCTGGATGTCGGAAATCGTGGATCGCCGCTGCAATCGTCGCGGCGAAGATCTCTTGGTACGTGAGCAAATCCTGGATGTATCCGTTATCGAGCACGGAGATGAGATACTCGACCGAACTCACGACGTCTGCTGCGTGGCAATTGTTGTGCTATTGGCCGAATCTACGGTTAGATGATTTGCATTCCAACATGGCCAAGCACAGCGAAACTCTTACATAGGGATTGCGATGGTAGCCGATGTCGAGAAAGTACAAAAAGTTGGCGAGGAGATTTTTGTTGAGCGAGCACAACTCGAAGAGATTGTGCTGTTCAAAGACAATGTACGTGATGAACGTGATCGGCTTGTTGTTGGAGATTTCCGCGACCCTGCACATTCCAGGGAGAGAATACGAAAGTCAATACGGCAACATTCGTGACCAGAACTACACGATAGAAATGCGTACGCATAAGTGTCGACGCTCCAACCGTCGCGATCCATCATGGTCGCCACGGCATTCAGTCCATCTTCGGACGGAAGCGACGCCTCTGGATGGAGGCGGGCTTCCACATATCGCTCGGGCATATTCACAGCCAGCAAGGGCGATGCGGGGGAAGGCGCAGCGGGAGTCAGCGTTGCTCCGTTGCTGTGGCTGCTGATATAACTCGCTGACGCGCGCCGATTCCGCGTGTATGATTTGTTGGCGAGCACCGTCGCAGCCCAGCTCTTGGTATCGCCATCTAGATCACCTTCTTTTTTCTGCTTGAGCTGCTCGTGGATGTCGGGCGCAAACAGGTTCTGTCCTTTCTTGGACAGCAGCATCACAATGCCATCGAGATTCTCCCGCAGTTCCGGAGATAACGACGCAGTGCGTTGCAGATTCTTGAGGTCCGTGAGCACTTTGGTCATGGGCGAGTCAAAGTCGAGTGGTCCGGCCGCCGAATGGCTACGCTCTTCCAGCATCTTCTTGAGTGACTTGTTCTCATTGATGATAATCTCGCGTTGGACTTGGGAGGCACGCGCACGGTCTTCAACGATCTTGGCATGAAGAAAATTGAGCCGCAGGAACCGATCGGTCTGGCGCACGCGAAAGACCGTCACGGCCGTGACGCCCACGAGACAGAAAATGAGAAAGAACTTGTTCAGAATGTAAAACACGGACCGCGTCTGCGGGTACATGAACGACACGAGCATCGTGTAGCCGAGGTTGACGTAAAACGCCGAGACAATATAGTGGAACGGATCGAGCTTGAACATCGGCGCGATCACAAGCACGATCAGCGGACGCAGCAGGCTCACGTTGAGGTGCGCGATGGGTAACATCACGGTCTCGACGTACTGCACGAGCACCGCTCGCCCCGTGCCCTGGAAATTCTCGTAATCCCACCACTCGGTGTGCGTGCCGAGCGAGATGATCCGCGACGAGTTGGCACTCAATCCGTCGGCGACGTTCGTCGCGATCGCATTGAGCAAGTTGTCAAGATCCTTCATGAGGAACCGGCGGTAGTCCTTGACACTGGAGATCGCGCCGCCCAAGAGCAGCACGGTCGCGAAGCACAGGACGATCGCACAGAGGAACGCCTGCTCGTACCCTTGGAACCGATCCGATCGACAGCAAAGCACGAGGATCGGCACGGCCACAAAGATGAGCGACGACACCACGAGCTGCAGCCGTGCGATGAAGCGCTCTTCGTCGTCGGAAGAAAAGAGCGCGTACGCATTCTGGATCGAGACGAGGATCCAAAGCAGCCACGAGACCATGCTCGCGTAGCACGCCGGGTTGATCGCGGTCTCGGTGTAGTACGCCGTGTACTCCAGCTCGATGGCCGGCGCGAGACAGAACGCGTTTGTAAAGTAGTGGAAGCCGTACTTTTCCTCCATGTGCTTTTGGAGTTTGTGCGACTCGGAGCGGTCGGCGGCCGAGCGGGGGAAAATGAGCGACGCGAGCGGCACGCCGAGCGACGAGCGACGGCCGCTCTGCTGCGCGAAATGGCCCGAGCCCAGCTCCAGGCGGCGCGCGGACGGCGCGTGCAGCATGTGGACGAGTCTGCGGGGCCGGCGCCGGTGCAGTGTCGCATTGGCGCGGCCGATCGTTGGCCGTTGCAAGTGGGGCGTTTCGTTGCATTTAGTAGTGCCACTGGAACAATGTCACTCCCGCGAAAGTTCCAGGATCCCCACCGCATGTTGAACTGGCATGGTTCGAAAAAACCGGTAGTTGGATCGGTAGCAGAACAGTATCCTGAGACACCCAATGGAACCGAAAACGCGGAAACCCACGGCTTGGTTTTCCTCCCCAACCTGCAACTTGCGCTTCCGTGGAACCGTTCCGCAAGAGTGTTCTCCCCGATCTATCCCGACTGCGCCATCATGGAGGCCGAGTGCAAGACGCTGTGGATGGGCGACGTGCAGCCGCATTGGGACGAAGCGTTCGTCGGCTCGCTCTTCGCTGGCTGCAGTACGTGGTGTGGGTCTCTCTCTCTCTGTCGTCGTCGCTGGATCTAAATGGCTCTCGTGGATCAGGCGAGCAGCCCGTGGTCAAGCTCATCCGCGACAAGGTCACGGGGTATCCGTCGGGCTACGGCTTTCTTGAGTTCCAGACCACGCAGGGCGCGCAGTACGTCCTCGAGAACTTTAACGGCCAGATCGTGCGTACGTAGCCAACTGTCGTCGCCGTGTGGGGAATCGGAGGGGACCTAACGGGCTGTTTCTCTCGACAGCCAACACGATGCACCGCTTCCGCATGAACTGGGGCGCCGGCGGTCGCCGCATCGAGTCGGGCGAGGACCACTCGATCTTTGTGGGCGATCTCGCGCCCGACGTGACCGACGAAGTGCTCATGAGCACGTTTGCCACCCGCTTTGCGAGCGTGCGCAACGCCAAGGTAGTCACGGATCCCATGACCCGTATGTCCAAGGGCTTTGGCTTTGTGCGGTTTGGCAGTAAAGACGAGGCCGACCAGGCGCTGCAGACCATGAACGGCGTCTACTGCTCGTCGCGGCCCATGCGCGTCAGTGTCGCGACCGACCGCAATGCGAACCGCAGCCGCATGGACTTTGCGATGGGTGGAAGTGGTGGCATGCCTGTGGACGGTGGCGAGGCTGCGAACACGACCGTGTTTGTCGGCGGACTGGACGCGACCACGACCGAGGACGAGCTGCGCGCACGCTTTGCGCCGTTTGGCGAGGTACGGAACCGATTTGTGGGAGACGATCAAACGTGTGGGTGATGGGGAGAGCTCATGGTGTTGTGGCGTGGGTAGATTATGTCGGTCAAGATCCCACCGGGTCGCGGCTGTGGGTTTGTCCACTTTATCGTGAAGGAGGCGGCCGAGATGGCGATCAACCAGATGAATGGCGCGCAGATTGGCGCCGCGAAGATCCGCTGTGCGTGGGGCCGCTCGGCGGCGGTGCGTGCGGCTGCGGCCACGGGTGGAGCTGGTGCGTACTATCAGCCGCAGTACGCCGGTCAGTACGGACAGCAAGGCTACCAGGGGTACTATGCCGGCTACAACGGCGCGTACTACCCGCAATACCAGCAGGCAGGCAGCTATGCCGGGTACGGGGCGGCGTACACGGGGTACGAGCAGCAAGCAGCCGGTCAGCAGGCGCAGCAGGGCGGTCAGCAGGGCTATTACGGTGTCGCGCAGGGCCATGGCCACGCCCACGGTCACCACGGCCATGGTCACGGCCATCGCCGTCACTTTCAACAGGAGCCGCGCGACTTTACGCGTCCGGACGACGTGGAGGGAATGAACCGACGCTACGCCTCGCAGCGCGCGTACCAGGTACACGACGAGTGGTCCCAAGGTCTTTGGAGTCAGGGATCGTACTGATATACTGGCTGTGGTAGCACATGGCGCCGGTCGCGAGCGCGTCGTACACGCCCATGTCGTCGGACGTGGCAAGCGGCACGGCGATGGCGACACAGTAAGAACCAACCAGCGAGAGACCGGAAAGCCGACCGACGCGACCAAGCCGTTTTTGGTCCGCTCCCCGATTTTGGTGATGGAAGAGGAACCGAGGGGAGGCAATGTCCGGCAGTGTCGCGTCGAGGCAACAGAAAGACAAGGAAAAAGACGACGAGGTTTTGAGAGAGGGCGGGGACGGCGTTTGCGTGAGTTAATAATTATTGGCACGAGAGACTGCAACCGCGACTATCGAGTCTTGGCTTTGTTTTTGTCGGTGGGGAATGTGAAGCCTTAGGACGTGGCCATGACCACGTCGCCGCTCGCGTCGGTGGCTGTCGGCTGCTGCTCGCTCGCGTCGTGGCGTGCGAGTGTCTTGCGAGAGTCAGCGAGGGCCGCTCGGATCTGCTTGAGCTGCTCGCGCTTGGTCTGCAGCTGCGTTGCGAGCGTCTCCTGATGGAGCAGCAGTTCCGCGTGGTTGCTCTCCAACCGCTGGCTCTCGGCGGTGGTGTCCATGGGTCGCCAAGCACGGGGACGGCTTTGTTCCCAAGATCAAGATGAGACGTGCAGACCAAAAACCACAATGGAACCGGTGAGATACCGGTTTTTAATCCTCATCTCCCGTGTTGAAGTGGCATTGCGACGGGATCCGAGACGAGGAGCTCCTAGATCTCCAACGGTGCGTCCCTCGCACCCACAGCGACAGTTGGCAAAGACCCATGCGACGCTGCGTAGGGACCTCGGGGTTCCATCGCTCAGTTCCCAGACGTGGATTTGCCGCTCAAGCCCGACACCGTCGTTCTCCGCCATGGCCTCGTCGACGCATGCGAGCAGCTCCAGTGCGAGCATGACCCAGAAGGGCAAGTTCGTGTTCCCGAACCTGCCGTACATGTACAACGCACTGGAGCCGTTCATCGACGAGCTCACGATGACGCTGCACCACACGCAGCACCACCAAGTGTACGTGCACAAGCTCAACGAGTTTCTCGAGACGGAGCAGGACGGCGAACTGCTGGGCAAGGACATTGTCGAGGTGATGCGTCACGCCAAGGCCGAGGGCATCCGCAACAATGGCGGCGGGCACTACAACCACTCGCTCTTCTGGACGTGGCTCGCGACGCCCGGCACGGCCAGCACCGAGCCCTACGGCCACCTCAAGACGCGCATCGAGGAGGACTTTGGCTCGCTGGACGAGATGAAGCTGCAGTTCAACGCGACGGCCGCAACACGGTTTGGCTCGGGTTGGGCGTGGCTCGGTGTGCATGTGGACGGCAAGCTCGGGATCACGTCAACGCCCAACCAGGACAATCCGCTCATGCCCCACGTTGACGAGCCTATGATCCCGATCCTCGGGCTCGATGTGTGGGAACACGCGTACTTTATCCAGTACCAGAACCGCCGTCCCGAGTACATTCGTGGCTTCTGGAACTGCGTGAACTGGGACCAAGTCGTGCACTGCTACGACGATTTCGCGTCCAAGCAAAAGCCCGTGCCGCTCGAGATGGAAGATTTGCCTGCGCCGTGAGCACGTCGTCCACGATCGCGCGGCCCTCTCCACGTTCGCCATCGAGTGTGGTGGAGCAGATCAAGTCTGCTGTAGCTATCTTGTTCTTTTTGCATCCTCGCTTTTTTATCTGTATGGTGAAGGTTTAAGCCAAGCACACATAATCATAAAACACACGCTTACTCTAACTGCTGCAGTCCAGTATGCGGCTAGCCTCGCTAGCCTTCCATGCTGCACATGCGTCGCCACTATCTCCCGGGCGGGTGACAGCCGTTGGCTGCGTCGCACACGAGTTCCTCGGTCTTCGATTCGACTCAGGCGGGACACGACGTGGCGGTGTGGCCGTTGAAAGAAAGAGTTTCTCAAGTCCTGTCCCTGGCCTTCTCCATTCTCCCTCTCGTAGCCGCACTCCACCATTCGCTGCGGGCTTCTCACATCGCCCTCTTTCGCCGTCCGTCGTTGCCCCATCAACCCACTCCACCGGCCACCATGGTGTTCAAGCTGCCGATGCTCAAGTACGAGTACAACGCGCTCGAACCGTACGTGGACACGCTCACGATGAGTATCCACCACTCGCTCGAGCACGAGGTGTACGTCCAGTACACGAACGAGTACGTGGAGAAGTACCAGCACGGCGAGCTCAAGGGCAAGTCGATTGTCGAGGTGGTCCAAAACGCACGGGCCGAGAAGATCAAGAACAACGCCGGCGGCCACTACAACCACTCGCTTTTCTGGACGCTCATGTGCTCGCCCGGCTCGGCCGCGTCGGGGCCGTCCGGTCCACTCAAGTCCAAGATCGAAGATGCGTACGGCTCAGTGGACCGCATGAAGGAGGAGTTTGCCAAGGTGGCGGCCGCGCGGTTCGGCTCGGGCTGGGCGTGGCTCGGCGTGAAGAAGGACGGCTCGCTCGCGATCGCGTCGACCATGAACCAGGACAACCCGCTCATGCCCAACGCCCAGGACCCGATGATCCCGATTCTCGGACTCGATGTGTGGGAGCACGCGTACTACCTCAAGTACCACAACCGTCGCACCGAGTACATCGGTGCGTTCTGGAACGTGACCAACTGGGACCAGGTCGTCGACTACTACAACGAGTTTGCCTCGAAGCAGCAGCCGATCCCGATCCCAGGCAACTAGGCCACGAAGCATCCATAGGAACTCAATGCGTACGAGACGCATTCATTGCCAGCGGGGGCTCATGCATGTCAGTCATTTGATCGCACGAACAAAAAGAGATTTTATAAGAAACATTAATCACGAGGAGCAGTGGTGCGTTTTCCAAATGAACGCGTTCGTCAGTCTCGCTCTCTCTCCTTTCGTGCATGCTCATAACATTTAGTGGGCAGCCGCCGGTGTCTTGACAACGCTGGGTTTCGCCACGGCAAACGACTGCAGGTAGGATAAATCAATCATCGGCGTCTTGGCCGTTGCGACCGTGGAGGTGTGCACTGTGTGGCCTCGTGCTCGCGCGTTCGCGGCATTGGCACTGGAAGTGGCTTCGGATTGGGGGGCGGGACGTGGCTTTGGATCCGAACCATGCGGGTCTTGCGTGTGACGAGGCATACGCACATTGTCTGGCGAGTGCGAGTGCTTTCGATCCAGGCCACGCATTCGAGAGTTACTGGTCGTGCGCTGACCAGCACTGTGGTTGCGGAACAAAGTCGGTGGCTCCATGCCGCGATCGTTTCGTTCGTGGTTGCCATCCTTTGGCTCCCTCGAGCTCTTGGTACGCTCCCTGTTGCTCGGAACTCGCTCTCGACTGTTGCTGGTCGTGCGTTTCTTGGGACTCACGGTCCGGTCCCGACTGGGCTGCTTCCGGGTCCGGTCGCTGCTGATCTTCTCATCATTCAGCTGCTGCAGCCGACGCATCGTCGAGCTGAGATCCTCCACCACGAGCTGCTCACTCGGAGACGCGGTCTGTATGTTGGGCTTCTCTTCCACCGACAGCTGCGAGTATGTGCGCTCACGACCTTCACCCAGGTTCTTGTCGTGGCGTCGCGAGTGCTTGCGGGGCTTTTGCTTCTTCTCTTTCTTTTCTCGCGTGCTGGTCGAGGTCGCACTGCGGTCCCTCGAACGGGCCGAGCCCATGTCGTTCCATAGATACTCCGGGCTGTCCACCAACTCAAAGTCAAAGCTATTGTTGTCGTCCTCGGACCCGGCAAAGCTGCACTCGGCACAAATGCGATTCCGCAGCTCCTGTGTGTCCGTGTCCACGTACATCATGGTCGCACAGCTCTTGCAGATCAGCTCATAACACGAACGGCACTTGTAGCTACGCGTCCAGCGCGACACGCGGTCCATACAGCCTTTGCACACCCGCGGGTCCTTGGGCTCTTCTTCGGACGAATGGCTGCGGCCCGTAAAGTCGCCGATCGCCGAGCCGCCGCCGCTGCTGCCTCCTTCCCGCACGCGCCGCTTGACCTTGAGGATGTGGGACAGCGCCTGCGCGTTCTTCTTGCGGGCCTTGAGCACCGTGCGCACGATCCACGACGGGATGTGCTTCTTGACGTCCGCGTGGACCAGCGTGATGAGCTCGAGCACGCCGAGCTGGCCGGTCTCGCGCACGACCATGCCCATCACAAAAAGCTCGGCCCGCAGCGGACCGTTTGCAGCCTGGGACGGCGGACACGACCGATGCTCGATCGACTTGGTACATCTCGCCCAGCCACGGTGGCCCGTCTTCTTGTCCACAAACTCGTCCATGACCTCGAGATAGACCAGATCACGGTCCGTCACGAGGTTCGAGATGCTGGCCCAGCGCGAGTACCGCACGCCGACGCACCGCAAGGGCGTCTCGTTGGACGGCGCCTCGAGCTCGTAGAGCCGCTTGGACTCGGCAAAGTCGATCACGTAGTGGCTGTCGCGGGCCGTGTAGAGCTCGGCCACTTCCTCGATCGTGCCCGTGATGGTCGTGGTCGTGCACATCATCACGGTGCCCGTGGTCGTGCCGCTCACGCCGCCAAGGGACGTGGCGTTCGGGGAGCTGCCCGCGCGGGCGATGCGGATCGCCGTGAACAGCTGCGCGTACGCGTCGTAGGCGTCGTCGATCAGCGCGTGCCGCTCGACACGGCCCAGTGCCGGCAGCGGGTCCATATACGGCGGCTCGTGGCTGCGCGACATGGGGAAACTCTGGTTGCCGCGGTTGTTGGATGCTGGAACAAACGACTAATGAATCCGGGGAAACGCGGTGGCTGCTGTTTGGTTTGCTGGATAACGCGTCCGGAAGGAAATGACGGAAAGCAAACTGTGTCCCCACCGGAACGTCGGTCTAAATTGCTGCGAGAGGCAGGTGAGGTCGGAACTTCCCACTGGCGGGAAGGAAACTGGCCTCGCCGAAATCTGCTCTCCGGCCACGTGCTGGCCGGGATCAAAAGTCAGCCAGCTGCGTCGTACGGCGAAGGCAACAAGTGGGAGAGTGAGCTGGAGGACCTGCCTGAGGACTCCAGTAGGCGTGGATAGACCAAGACCGACTCCAGGAGCAAGCGGTGTCGATGCGTGACGCTGGTCGCTCGGCCAGGTCTCTGGAACACAAACTGGACCCGCTCGCAAACAACAAAACCGGGACGTGCACTCTCCACACTTTGGCCAGTCCCACTCTGGGCGCAGCAGAACCATGTGGCCGGGACCACCTGGTTCAAACTTGCCGAGCAGCTCTGTCATCCGGTTTCCATACCGAACACTGTATGTACCGGTGCATGGCGAAGAACACTAGACATCACGCTGACTCGACGACCTCCGTTCGGTTAGACCCATACACCACACACTACAGACCCCCATCTGCCCATGGCTCTGTGGCTTCCACGGACTCGGGTTTTTGTGGGTCCTGCCAACTCCTCGTCGCTGTCGGTGACCTTGGGGTTGGACCGTGGACCTAAACTGCATCCTCGGACGTGATGAGGCCACCGAGTGAGTATGCCTGTCGAACGGCGTGTGATTATCAGGCTCACAAGTCGCACTGTGTGCATATGAGGAGCGCTGAATCACTCCCACGTGACCTCGTGTGTAATGGGCGGTGGCCGCGCTATCGAACGGCTCACTTTGACTCCCGCAGCTGCGGCAAACCCACGGAGCTTCTACGGGAACGCCACGAGAGAGCCTGCGTTGTCGAGCCCTTCAAAATTACACTCATAACTCTGCGCCTCTTGCTCTCCGCAGATTGCGACAGCCTTCCCCTGTCACTGACAAGACATCGTCAGAAAGACCGGGCGCCAATTTGGCTCCCAAGAAATGTCGTGATTTGCGAGCTGAACGTTGATGGATCGACTGAGACACCCAGCAGCAACAGTGAGTTCACCTTGCTTTTTCGTCTACTCCGTAAATTCTATATACTCTATCTAATCATCAAGTTTGAAGTGTTGAGAGCGTTCAATAGTCATGTTTCATGTCGAAAAACCTTATATAACTTGATATTGAATACTATAGTAGGGGCATTTGCTGAAATATATATACCAGTCATGATGATGAGCTGGGGAGAAAGAGACCAGCCCACTGGGCAGCAGCAGGCACCTGCCTGAGGCAGCGCCTTTCGAGGATCTTGCCATCTCCCTCACCTGCGCGTTACGCTGGCGTTTGCGTTTCTGCTGGCGAGACTCATCATGCGTCACTGAACAAGATCCGATTCAAATCGGGATTCGTTGTGTACTGGACTCTCAGTCATCTGCGAGTCTTTTCTTCTTGAAGAGTTGTCGATGCCCCTTACGCGCATTTGCTGATCGACAGCCCCACCCTCCACATGATATCAGCTTGCAGTATCCAACGTCAATCAAGAGCCCATGCTTTCGTTAGTGCGGCTTTCATGCACCTGAGCATTCCGCCATGTGGGGGTGCTTCGAGACCTTCTCCGGTTTCTTCGATCAAGACAACAGCACATGAACTTCGAGACCACCCGGCGAAGTGCCTGGAACAGACACGAAGACAAAAGTTGGCTTTTCTCGATGGACCCCCGACGAGTGATCGAGCGAGAAGATCATTAACCGAAGCAGACAATCGGCGAAAGACGTTCAGGAAAACCTTGTGACCTAGATGACCCCAGCGTAAAAGTGGACGGGGCGTTGGACACGATTGTGTCGCGCGAAGTGCCTGCGTGATTTGCATTTGGGCAGCACTGCACTTCCTATACCGAGCTGACGGCGATGCTCGCTCGGCCTTGCATTGCAAGCGCCTCGGATAGGTGACTGGTAATCCGATCCCGGGCCAGGATTCCTGGCGTACTGAAGTGTGTTGCATGACGATGACCAGCAGATGCTCGTTCACCAGTCGTCTTTACATATATTTACAGACACGCACGTGTCGATCAAAATACACTCACACCACGGTGACGCCCAAGGTATCTTTCCCATGGATCGGGAGAGGGCGACGAGCCGTTATACGGGATAATTTACCCCCACGTGCGGCGCCAAATGCGATCCTCTACGCCGCACCCTCTCCCATCGTGCACACCAAAAGGGTATATTGTGGACACCAAAAGATACAATCCCCCCGTCGCTTAGATCGCTGTCACTTACAGCGCGATGCTCTTCGACGATCGCAGAAACGACGTGGCCGCGGGAGCCGACTGCGAGAGATGACGCGACAGCATGCTCGGGTCGCTTTCCGCACGAAACATTGAAGATCGCTCAGAGTGCAGGTCGTAGCGAGACCGAGACGACGAAGAAAAGCTGGAGCCGGACATCGTCAGCGGGTCCGAAGAGGACGTGGGCGAGATGGAGAAGTTCGTCTCGCGCGCCATGCGAACTGGAAGGAAGACAGACACCGATTAGTTTCTGGAATGTTCCTGGCGATCATCAGCTGGACGAACGGCTTACGTGATCGGAAGCTCATATGGTGCATGCGGCGTGTGCACTGGAGCCCGTTCTCATGGATCGAGTCGAATCCTCCCTTGAAGTGCACGTCGCCTCGCTGCTCGCCGTCGGCGATCTGGTCGTCGACGCAGTACACACAAATGTGCTTGATCTTTTGGCGTTGGTCGGCGTTGTAGTAGACCACTTCGCTGCAGCTCTTGCACAGCGGCTGCACCACACAAGTCAACACACATACACGAGTGAGACTTCCCGCATCGACTTCTCTATAACACCGATTCAGGATCAGTGCACGTACCGCTTTGCACTCGTGACACTTGCGTGTGGTCGTCCACATCGACAGCCGGTCCCCACAGCCGCGGCACGTTTTGCCCTTCATCTGGAACTGAATCAGCTTGACCTCAGGATCGTCTTCGTCCGTCATGACACGGGAGAGGCGGATCAAATGCTCGACGTTGGTCGCGCTCTGGGCCTTGCGGAGCGCGATGATCTTGGACATCCACGCCGGGATGCCGCGCGTGTCGACGTCGAACAACGTCACCACTTCCAGTACACCGGGCTCGTCCGTCTCCGTGAAGATCGATCCGGAACAGTACAAATGCGCCCGGACAATGTTGTGCGAGTTCTCGAGCGACGGACAGCTGCGGTGCTCGATCGAGTGGGTACACCTCGCCCACCCGCGACGGCCGTCCTCGCTCACGAACGCGTCCATGTACTCGACACACAGTGTATCCCGCCGCCGCACCATCTTAGACGGCTCGTCCCAGAGCGACCACCGCAGCGCCGCGGACCGCATCGGGTGTTTGTTGGACGGCGTGAGCAGCGAGTAGATCTGTTGCGACTGCGTGAAGCCCGTCGCGAAGTGCGTGTGTTCACTGAAGAAAATGTCCTTGACCTCGGCCAGCGACGCGCGGATCCGCGAGGTCGCAAACACCGTCGCGCGCGTGGTCTTGCCGATCGTCGTGACCTTGGCGCCCAGCGCGTGCGTGCGCTGCGCCAGACCGACCACGTCGAACAGCGTCGCGAACTGCTCCTGGGCAAAATGCACGAGCTCCCCTCGCTCGCTTGCGTAGAGCGTATCGGGCGTGAAGCGGATCCGCTCGTCCTCATGGGCCTTCATGCTGGATACTTAGGGTCCGGTGTGTGGTTGGACGGGAAAATCGCAAGTTGAGAGATCTATCTGTTGTGGCCGTCGCACACCTCAACTGACTGCGGACGCTTTCCTCTCGTGTGGAGACCGCTCTTGTTTTTTTTTTCTTTTCTTTTCTTTTTGTTGTTCCTTGGTGACAGTAGTGGGCAGCGGTCTGAGTTCTCGGGAATGGCGAGAACGAAAAAGCGCGTTGGACGCGGGGCTTTTCTGGATGTGGAGCCGACGCGCCAAAGGCCGCAGAGAGGGATGGGAGGAATGGAGCGGCGAGGACGTGCGCCAACAGAAGAGGTGCCGAGCCCCAGTCGTGCGTGCGAGCGGCTAGACTCGCTCTTCGTTCTTTTCGCTTGGCAGAGAAGACGCCGCTTTGACTGTGTGACGAAGCCCGCCCTTTCGCTTCTTCGTTCCCGACGCACACCACACCCACCATCGCTACATACGTTTGAACCAAAGAACAACGAACCCCAACAACCCAGTTCTTGGCCGAAAGAAAACCAGGATCTTTTGAGCCGTCTCGTCTGAAAGTGGCCGCTGCACACATTTTCTTCGTGTTTTCCTTTGTTCGATTTTATTTTTTTTGTGTTCTTGCCTTGCTTGAGAGGAAGCCGTTGGACTTCCGACTGTTCGAGGAGCGCCGAGCAGGCATGGTCCATAACATGCGTGGATCCTGACGGCTCATGACCAGAGCTGGTGCATACTGTATTGCTTGACAGACGGGCGGATCACCTTCAGCAAACGTTGTGATGTTCCAACTGCTTTGATGGCAAATGTGATCATGTTTTTAGGGAGCTAAATACCACAAAGATTTGAGAAGCTGTTCACCTGGCTAAAATGGAGTTGATGCAAGAATCACCCGAAATAAAAGGCATCAACACGCGTTTTGGATAAAATGCAGACAAGATTTGTGCGAACGTTGTCGCAAAATACGTATATTTGTGGTAGTCTCAGGACGATACAGTAGTGCAAAACGGAGGCAGGATGGGTTTGCTAGGTCTCCACTAAGTCACACGTTTGTTGTGTCATATCATGGCTTGTCGTTGCATGGCTGGGCCACGACTGGCTTACCAGACACTCGCAGTTGCCGGCAAGTACAGATTGAAGACGTTCACTCTTGCTACATTATTCGACGCACAACGAGCCACGGTTAAAAATACGGATTTGGCTGGAGTCCCCACAAAGCTTCCGCTTTGCAACACAAACGACGCTCGTCTCGATACATACCATACTGGTTCCGATCGTTTGCTGATCAGCGATCTGCACACTGCATTCATCCCAGAGAGAGGTGAACTCCTTGAACGAGAAGTCTGGTGTGGAGGGACCCCCAGGTCCCCGCTGCAGTCAGTCATCCTCACGCGAACGCTACAGTATGGCTGCAGACTTCAGAAGAGAGTCCTGATCGCACTAAGAATTGGAATGCATACAGTTAAACAGAGCATCGAGCTCGTGCTCAGAATGCACGTGCATTTCCCCGAGCCGGTGAGCACGTCGTGAGGCCACCATCCATGAGATTCGTGGTCCTACAGGTATGTGTTGTTTCAACCCATTGGAGTCCACCGCAACCTAGGCCCTCCTGAAAATTTGTGGGGATTCGTCCTCTTTTGATCGCAGAGACACAGGCACACTGTGACACGCAGGCTTGCACAAAATGGACAAAAAATGCTATTTGTGACACGACCCAGAGCCTGGAGACTCTTCTCAACCGAACCCCAGTTCTCAAAAGCAGCTTCCTCGGTTCTCCCAAGTTCATGCGAATGGAGCACTTGAGCTCTTATAACTAGTACTGTAAAAAAAATATGACAGCTCTGTTCTCTATTGCAGCTCAATACATAAACGCCTGTCCGCATTTCCTAAACTTTGAACGCACTGAGGTACGAGAGGTCACAGGGGTTCTCGCGGGTGTACACAATCGCCTTCTCCTTGCGGACGTGCGGGGTCGGCTCGTCTTCTGGGTGCCGTTGGGACTGCATCCGTTGGTCAAGCGATGTGCCTGGCATGACGCTGTTCTGACGACGCCGCGGCGAGTCCATGCTGCGGTCGACCTGGCGACGAGACGAGACGCGTCGCTCCCTCGTTTTTGACTGGTCCGCGGCCACAGTCGGTGGAGGAGACGATGAAGATGACACAGACGCCGGTGGCCGCGTTTGCGACGACGAGGACGCCGCTCCCGAGGACGGTCCCATCGCCGTCGCTGACTGAGACCGGGAAGGCGTTGCTTCATGTCTTCGCAGCGCCATCTCGATGCCCTCGAGACTCAAGTCCATGAGCTTTGGAGGGAGACGCACGGCCGAGGTTGGCACCGACATACACCGGTCGAGGCGTGGCTTGGTGGTGTGAGGAATGGGGTGCAAGTAGCCGGACGAACCAACTGAGGAGGGCGTGGTCACGTCGATGACTGCACAACAGAGACGCCGTCAGTGAGAGGAAAGATACCAATTGGGCAGTGCATCGCACCTCCTCGGCTGTCGCTATCATCCGTTGCGGACGAGCTCTCGTCGTCGTCCATCAACGACGTGATCTTAGACCCATGAGACTCGGCACAAAGCATACACGAATGGCATTGGGACTCGCCGTCGAACAGATAGTTCTTGGATACGATGTCCACACACCGTTTGCATACATACTGCAAAACACACACCCACACGTTAGCTTTGGTACACGACCACACTGTGGTCCACAACGGTGCTTTGACGCAAGACGTACCGATTTGCAAAATAGACACTTAGTTTTGCTGGTCCACTTGGGCATCGGGTTGGAACAGGCTCCGCATCGCTTTTCTTCGACAAGCTGTTGCTTGAGCTTCTTCACGTTGGTCTGCTCCGCGTACGCCGACATCCGAGCGACCTTGACGTAGTGGTTGATCAGCGCCGCGTTGTTCTTGCCACGCTTCTTCATCACGACGGGCAACAGAAACGCCGGAATCGATGTCGTATCCAGGGAATAGTAAAACGTCGTCTCCAGCACGCCCTTGTCACGGCTCTCGACAAACACCACGCCCGAATAGAACAGACGACCGCGGTTGACGCCACGCGTGCTCGAGTTGTCTGGACACATTGGGTGCTCAATCGAGTGCGAGCATTTGGCCCAGCCGCGCCGGCCATGGACGTCAATAAACGGCTTCATGGTCTCCAAGTAGAAAAAGTCTTGCGAGCGCACGAGCCGGCTGGGCGACTTGAAATAGGACCAGCGGAAGCCAATGTACTCCATCGGGTGCTGCGGCGATGGCGAGTGCAGCACGGCGAGCGCGCGCGACTCGGTAAAGTCCAGCACCATCTTCTTCTCGTCGCTCACGTACAAGTCGGCGATCTCGTCGAGCGACGCGTACACCTTGCGCTTGTCGATCAGCGTCACGCGCTTGTCCTGCGACGTGGCGTCCATGCCCTTGACGCCGACGCGGTCGATGGTCTGCACGCGCTGCATGAACTCGCCAAACATCGCGTGGCCCGCGGCGACCCAGTGGTCGCGCTCGTCCTGTTCCATGATCATGGTGAGCTCGGTCTAAAACTCCCACACACACCCGTGCGATCGGCCGACAGAAACGGAAGTGGAAAGGGAGCTGTCGAGTCGACTCCAACCCACGGCGAGAAAGCGAAGGGGCGAGGGGGTGACGCACGCACGTGGCCGGTGATCGGGACGGGATTGCTGAGTGATGAGAACTCAAGGATGGGCTCCGATGTTCACCAAACCGGGTGGGCGGGACGCGGCGGAAATCCAGCTTTGCACCTCGGTTCTCCGGCTTGGCCTGGAAAGGGATTGGAAGAGTGAAGCAAAGGCACGCTCTGGAATTTCCAGAGAGCAAAGAGACTGAGCCCACGTGTGCATGTCAAATCTGCTGAGTTGGCCCGCACGGGTCTCACGGACGGTGGGATCCAAAAATCCAAGGAGGGGGGAAGTGGGGATGCGCCGCACGGCGTCACCGAGAGCGTCACTGACGCTCGACGCTGCGTCAGACAGATGATAAGAGAGCGGCCGGACCAGTTTGCCCAGTCTATGGGCAGTTGCTCAGTCAGTTGGCCACGGGGGAGCCAACCACGATGGAAAGTCGCCAGGTTCTTTCAGAAACGTGGCGAACTGTGGAGCGCCGCACACGCTGGGCGGAGCCAAAATGCGGCTGAGAGGAGAAGACCCACAAAAACGTTGGCCTCAATCCAGCCACCTGTCGTCCGTCGCACCATACTTCCCAACAGTACTGTAGTACACTGTAGATTCTCGCAAATCACGCTACACTTGATAGCCTTGAGAAGTTGTGTTGAAACCTGAATATGCCTCTTTTTGTGTGTCTAGAGCAGTTTACGACGTGTATTGGTTCAACCGTCAACGTCAAGGGGTCTCGGCAGCCACCATCTGGTTGAGGTGGCGAGGCGACATGTTGCGTCTCCGTCCACGTGATTTGGGGGGGGGGGGGGGGGGGGGG
>JAADVY010000340.1:0-18928 GCA_023336035.1 Pythium plurisporium
CAGTACCCACCCAGCAAA
Organism: Pythium plurisporium; assembly: GCA_023336035.1. Lineage (NCBI taxonomy): Eukaryota > Oomycota > Peronosporomycetes > Pythiales > Pythiaceae > Pythium > Pythium plurisporium. The sequence continues at coordinate 19 of JAADVY010000340.1, forward strand.
CTGCTACCACAGCTTCAGCTGCAATTGAAATACATACCATCGCCCAATTACGTGTGGAGAAAGAACCATGGACAGCCTCTCGGACATTGATAAGATTAACCGCAACCGTGAGCGGTCTCATGATCGCTCTGGTGTGGAGCGATCCACAGCATTCCCCGCACGGGGCCCGAGCAAGCGTGGAATCGGTTGGCCTTGCAGTGACCACGAGCTTTCTTTTGTACATCAACCTGACACGGCACACAAAAGGGTGACACCGCAGTTGTTACGGTCGGGGGCATGGTAGTACAGTGGTCGGTGTACAAGCTGTACAACAGAACCTGCTCATACTGCGTGGGTATGAGAGGTGTGAGAGATCCGTAGGCCAATTTCCAGCTACTGCTGCTGGTTGCAACATGGGGGTGAAAGTACGTCTATTTACTCGTCCGATGCCGGCGCGGTCTTGGCCTTGGCCGACTCCTCGCGCGCGAGCTTCTTCGTGAGGAAGCGGTTAAGCGGCTTCTTGGTCGGGTCAAACTCACGCAGCACCACGGTGAGGTGCGAGTGCGGGTGGTGCATGATACCAGAGCGGCCTACACATGTCAGCAGATTTCTCTCAGTATGGAACCTCAACAGCCTCATTGTTGACGCAAAATGAGGACGCACCTCGACCCATAATGCGCAGACGCTTAAGGTAGTGGCCCTTGTTGACGAAGCACTCGGCGACCTGGAGGTTCTCCGGCTCGATCTGGTACTTGATATCGGCCAGGTTGATCGCGTTCTGCACGGTCTTGCGCACGATCTCGGCCTTGCGCTTGGGCGAAAACTTCATCTGCAGAAGCGCCTCCTGCGCCGGCAGTCCACGGATCTACACACAAAAGACCGGCGTAAAAATCCGTGTGACACCTCTCCAATTCACTATCGCTGAGGACTCTACCTGCTGCGCCAAGTATGTGAGCTTGCGCGGGCTGTAGCGGATGTTCTGCATCATCGTCTTGACCACACGGGCCTCCTCTGGTTCCGTGGCGTCCAGGAACGCGGCGGTCGGGTCCTCGGCCGGCGCGGCAGTCGAGAAGCTCTTCATGGCACTGGCGCGCAACATGCATGCGCCGCTGCCGTTACGCAGCGACAGCGTCGCCAGTTGCGATCGCACGGCGCTCAGCATCGCTCACGAGGTTGTCGGCTTGGGGGCAATGCCGTCGGTAGCTTTTGGGCCAGAGCCTCTCAGTGGTGGAGATTGGGTACCTGCCTTCAACGATATGCGATAACACGGGCATGGCAATCTTGGGGTGTTACATCAATATATTCTCTGATCAACTGGGTAGTGGCAGTACATGGCGAAGAACGGACTCGCGTCCCATTGCCGTGGAACTACGTGAAGGGTCCTACTACACTACCCACAGTATTGATGTATCACTACCGTACCGGTATCTCGTCGCCCTGGTGCTTGGCTTTACCCTCGAACCCATGCGAAGTGCTGGACGTTTTTCGGCTGTGCGAAGTGCTCTGACCAAGACCACTAGTGGAATAAAAGCCACACCATACCCGTTTGGTGTCCTTGCCTGATGCAACATGGTGTCGTCCGCGAGTACACAGGCATAAAACCAGAGGTTCCACTGGATGAAACTCTAATCCGACGTTCATCGACATACATGATCATTGGGTTCTTGTGGAATGTCAAGAATCCAAAGAAGCCATGGCAAGTTTTTGCGTCCCCTGTCGGCTAATCAAACGTTAACTTCCTCTAACATCCCTTAACATTCGCTTACATTCCAGTCCACGATCATTGATGCGGCGTGGTCCCTGCCTACGCAATCACTGTCCACCCTTGGATGACCATCACACCAGGCGGTTCGGCGACAGTGTGGATCCCGGTCGGCATCGGTCTCACTTTTGAAATCAACCAAGTCTATCCGACACCATGGCTGCTGTGTGGAAGAACCTGCTGGGCGACGAGCTCCTGACCAAAGACGGCGTTAAGCCGACTGAGGAGGTGCTCGGTGGCAAGAAGGTCGTGGGTCTCTACTTCTCGGCCCACTGGTGCCCGCCATGCCGCGCGTTCACGCCGTTCCTGTCGGCCGTTTACGACGACATGGTCGAGGACCACGAGGACTTTGAGCTCGTCTTCGTCTCGTCGGACCGCGAAATCGAGGGCTACAACGAGTACTACGGCCAGATGCCGTTCAAGGCGCTGCCGTACGAGAAGCGTGACCTCAAGGCCGAGCTCTTTGCCAAGTACGAGTTCACGACGATCCCGGCACTTGTGTTCCTGAACGAGCAGGGCGAGGTCATCACCCGAGACGGTCGCAACCTGGTCAACGACTCGCGTGGTAACACGGAGAAGCTCTACAACCAGCTCACTACGCAGACGCAGTAAGTACGACCAACGGACATCTTGACTAGACTACTCCAGCAAATATACAAAACTCTCGTTGTGTCTCCTGGTCGCAATGCACAACAATTGAACAGCGATGTGCTGTTGCAACTGGAGCGAATGCAGAGTGTATTTCATTGGCATTCATTTAAGCGACCCTAGATGATGCGCGTAAGTGTGCGTGATTGACTTACTGGGCAGTCAGCTTCTTGTACAGGCCCTCGACATCGCCGTTGGCGCTGGCGACCCACTCGCGTCCCTCCTCGGTGATGATCTCGCCCTGCTCGTTGAGGAACACAAGCGTCGGGATGCCCGTGACGCCGTACTTCTGGCCAAGCGCGGTCTTGGCGTTGCGATCCTCGTACGGCAGCGCCTTGAACGGCATCTCGCCGTAGTACTCGTCAAAGCTGCTGACGTCACGGTCGGACGACGTGAAGACAATCTCGACGTCGTCGTGCTCCTCGACGAGCTCCTCGTACGTGGTGCTGAGCAGTGGCGTGAAGCCACGGCAAGGCGGGCACCAGTGCGCCGAGAAGTAGATACCCACGACCTTCTTGCCGGCGAGCACCTCATTGGTGGGCTTGTTACCATCCTTGGTCTTGAGCTCGGGGCCGAAGAAGTCTGTCCAGGCGACCATCGTGTTCTTGAGGAGAGTAGTTAAGTTGTGGGTGTGAGCGGGAGGATTGAGAAGTGAGCAGACTGGAAGCGGGGGATCGAGGCGAATTCCCCGAGTCTCATGAGGATGGGCTAAAGAGAAGAATGGGTTGGAAAAAACCTCACGCGACCATGGGAGCAGTGGGAGATTTCGGGAACATGCTGGTGCCGAGCCGGCGACCAATGCACACTCGCTCAGCGGCTGCGTCGGTAGGAATACGTGGATTGACCTGGTTGGTGGAAGCTCTGTAGCTCTGTTCGACTGCAAGAAAGAAAGGCACTACTGTACGGTACAAACAAAACTGCCTGGACACATGGGTACATTTCTCTGCTATGAATCGACAGAGCACCGGTATGTAGGATGTATTCTCGGGATCAACTCTAACGGGGGTCCTTCATTCGGATCTTCCGAGGGACCCGTATAACTCGAATCCGTGTCTTGGAATCATCTCGCAGCGGATCCACGTGATGAACCTGGGTTGATATCTTCTCATCCGACCAGATCTCACAACACGTCCGCAGCTGAGCAAGAGCTTCCATATTCCAAGAGGATGTCTTGCGTGTGGATTGGCGCTAGTGGGGGACGACCACTAGCCGCCAGTGACTCCACCAGACTGGCGGCATCTCCACCGCACCACGACAGAGGAGCCGGGGCAAAGAGACCCTGTCCATTCATCAAATGAAGATGTGATGACGAGTCCGATGCCACAGCCATAGATACAGTACTCTTTTGACCTCTTGTTCAAGACGGGCATCGCCTCGCCGCATCGTATCCTTTCTCAACCCATCTCGACCGAGATCTCTCATCGGGAGGGTTGACACGTGTCAACATCCACTAACACACGAGCGTTGACGGCAAATGTAACCTCGCGAGAAAGATGGGATGGGCGACATGCTACTGGTCGCAAAGCATTCTGAGATTGTCGAGGTTTTTTATCATGGCGAATCTGCAAGCCCGAATCATGGTGCAACTCAACACGTGAGTTGAGTTGAATTCGTTCCCATCGTATAGATCTCCCTCACAGTGAGGGCCTCACTCCACAATCAACTCTCCAGCCCCCAAGCCAGCCACTCTCCTCAAGAACACGATGGTCGCCTGGACAGACTTCTTCGGCCCCGAGCTCAAGACCAAGGACGGCAACAAGCCCACCAATGAGGTGCTCGCCGGCAAGAAGGTCGTGGGTATCTACTTCTCGGCGCATTGGTGCCCACCATGCCGTGGCTTCACGCCCGTGCTCAGCACCACGTACGAGGAGCTCGTCGAGGAGCACGCCGATGTGGAGATTGTATTTGCGTCTGCGGATAGCGATGTAAGCAGCTTCAAGGAGTACTACGGCGAGATGCCGTTCCTCGCGGTGCCGTTTGAGAGCCGCAACGTGGAGAGCGCGCTGTCGGAGAAGTATGAGATCACGGGCATCCCGACGCTTGTGTTCCTCAACGAGCAGGGCGATGTTATCACTAAGGAGGGTCGTAGCTGGGTCACGAGCGCCAACGGCGACGTCGAGGAGCTGTACAAGAAGCTCATCGCTTGAGAGGCCACAGAACTCAACCAAATGTCTGTTATACCTGAAGCGGTTCCGCACAGTAAAAGAATGTAGTGAACTCTCCTAATCAACTTGGATCTGCTGATTGTTCCATCTACTCCAGAATGGATCGAGAGCCGTCCGCTGTCTGCATTCGCTGTTGCATCCGGCTGTGCTCTGAGTTGGAGTTCAAGGGCGGATCCATATTACATTCGCCAAAGTGAATTTAGATCTTTCGAACCTACCGGTCGTGTACACATCTCTGTCGCGCAGTCCACACTGTTATTGCAATCTCTCCGAGGCACACATGGCCACTAGGGGCGTGAGGACGGCATCGCACGTACGCCTCAAGTTGCCAATGAATTGGAAAAAAGAGCTCTTCTTCTGAAAGAGGTTCAACATCTGACACCCATTCACTATCGCTAGCATCCGCTAACAGTCACTAACCTCCATTCTAATATACAGTATCGTATGGGACTGTACACTGGATCGGACATGGGCAGAACCCTCAATGGCTACGTAATCGGTGGCAAGGGGTTACGTAACCTGCGGACGGCTGACGTCGTCTTGGTCTGACGTGGAACCTTCCATCCGACCGGATTGGTTGTTCCTGGGTTATGTCTGGTGGGAGGTCGATCGCCTCATGCTCGTAACCTCCGACGTCCCCTCCCTGGACACGTTCCCTCCCCCTCATCATTGTTCAACCACCACACAAGGTCACAAGCAACCACTAAGTAACTACATCATCACCATGGGCGTCTGGACGGAACTGCTGGGCTCGCACCTCGTAACCAAGGACGGCGCCAAGACCACGGAGGACGCGCTCGCCGGGAAGAAGGTCGTCGGCCTCTACTTCTCGGCGCACTGGTGCCCGCCGTGCCGCGCGTTCACGCCGTTCCTCGGCACCACGTACGACGACCTGGTCGAGGAGCACAGCGACGTCGAGCTCATCTTTGTCTCGTCGGACCAGAACCTCGCCGGCTTCCAGGAGTACTACGGCGACATGCCGTTCCTCGCCCTGCCGTTTGAGAACCGCGAGGCGCAGCGCGACCTCTCGGTCAAGTACGGCGTGCGCGGCATCCCGACGCTGGTGTTCCTCAACGAGAAGGGCGAGCTCATCACGACCGACGGCCGCATGTGGGTCGCCGACGCGCAGGGCGATGTCGACGCGCTCTACAACAAGCTCACGTCGCAGTAAAATGGCTACAGAACCCAATGCTGAAGACTGAGAGCAGCTAGTTGGAGCATCACAAGAACGAATATAACAGGATCTGATACTTTTTCATCTAGTTGGTTTGGATCCACGTCGTCGTGACGCCGGAGACTGGGGAAGTGTTCTCGTCGCCTTGGTTTGAGTGCGTTCCATGAGGTGTAGCAGTTCGAGCCGCGTCTCCAGTGACGCAGTTGGAAGGGCAGCGGATCGCGCAGCTTCTTCAAATGCGTGTAACTCGTGGCGGGGACTTGCCTCCGCCCCCGTTTGGTTACTGTCTTTCAACTCTGTGGGTGAAACCGTAGGTGCCGGGTAGTTTCCGACTGCCGCACCGCCACGGAACTTGATCATCTTGCGGCATTTGCCAGGCAACGGATTCGGAAAGATAGTGTGAAGAGCCTCGCTCGTCTGATAGAACTGGTCACGCAGACGCGAGCGCCGCTTTCTTGCTTGATATGGATGTGACACCATCACCTTAGAGGACTCACACGTCGTCTCGAGGATGCCAATTCGACTCAGGTGCAGATCCCCGTCCAGCACTTTCGTGATCTGATCGTCCATTTCGACGAGAATGTACTGCATGGTCGGGGCGGTAATGCTAAAGCTGACAGGGTATTGGCATCGAAAGATCGTTTCGACTGCCACACGAAGAGCGAGCAAGTGGAGTGGTAGATACACCGCAAGGCCTTTCTCTTCGCGCTGCATGCGCTGCTTGATCACATTGAATAGCCGTACCACGGTCACATATAGGGTCTCAATCTCGATGGGGGCACTCTCATGGTACGTCTCGATCGTGCCGGATTTGATCAGGTCGGCAGCTCCAAGACAGCCCAGCTTGAAGAACACTTCCAAGTACAAATAGCGTACTGTTGCCTCGACAAGGTGAACCAGATCGCCGTGAACGAGCAAATCGCAGAGTTTACTCTGCTCAGCGTCTGTGCGAACTCCCAGTGATGCAAAGGGTAGCGAGGCGACGAATGTGGTCAGCACTTGCATCGTGAAGTCGGACTTGACCTCGGGGGCGTGCACGCGTTCTTCGATGCATCGGATGCGTCGCTGCGTCGCTCGACGACCAAAGAGCTGCAGCGTCGGCTTGGTATGGATCTCGGCTAGAGCGGGGACGTGGACGAACGTCACCGGCTCGTCATGTTTCATCGCGAACATGGTGAGCACGTCAGCTTCACGGCGAGTGCCGTGCTTAAACGGTAGTAGATACCGATGTTTCATGTCGTCAAACGACATGCATACACACCCCACTTGGTACGGCTTGGTCGTTGCAAGCGCGTCATCGACATGATCGTCGTGGACGCCTGGCTGGAGAACACGACGTCGCGGGTCCCTCATCCTCAACCCCGTGGAATTGAATTCTTCAATTTCGGGTGCAAGCCGCAACCCATTGTGAGGCTTCGGGTACAAGTCGACCATGACCACATCCGCCAGCGAGCCGCGCGCTTTCCAGGCGGACGTGATTTGGCACTCGTCCAACGGCAGATTCTTGAGAACCACGGCGATATTCTCTGCCGTGGGCATCGCACCGAGTCGCTGGAGATACTTGATCGCGTACTCTTCCTGCAACGTCTCCGCGAAGCGCTGCGGGAATGCAACCGGTTTCTCCTGTGGCTTGAGCGGGATCTTGACGTGCAAGTACTCGACTGCCGTGGGCTCCTTGGCTGGGGGCGGCTGGACCCGAACGGATACCCTTGCTCGCTGGGTCATCCTGCAGTCAGCACATAAACACACGTGAGCTCCACTACGCTATCGCAACAACTCCGCAGCTCTCCATCGCACCGCTCGTGGCGATTCATCGTGTGACGACCACGTCACAAAGCCCCGTCAATCAGCAGCAGATCCGGATAAGATACGAGAGACCAGAATTAGCTGGCACAGCCAATACTGTCTAAGATGATAATGCAGGTATTCATGCAATGTTCCCTCTAAAATACGATGTCGGCAACTCTCCCGCGGGTTTTGAAAGTTTGAACCAGTCTACCCTTCGTGCAACACGCCCAGTTCAGAAAAACCACCACCAAGAGAGAAGGAAGAAAGATGGCGCCGACTGCGTTCTGGACGGACCTCCACGAGGACGACTCGATCTACCGCAGCCGTCCGCCCCGGATCGCCAAGGTGCGAGCGATCGAGGCGACAGCTCGTCTGCTGCGCCCCACGCAGGCGTCGCTCGCCCGTGCCACGGAGAAGAAGGGCAAGCGCTCGCTCTCGGACGACATGGACAAGGAGAACGCCCCCAACGGCGTGCGTCGTCCCCAAACGCGCAAGCGCCGGCTCACGATCCCGCAGTCGCCCAAGTTCCATCCGCACCCGAAGAAGAAGCCGCTCCCACGCGAGCAGCAGCTCACGCGCACGTCCCGCGAGCTGCGCGAGATCGAAGCGATCCGCAAGAAAGTGCTCGAGACGCGTCGTCGCAACCAAAAGTACCACGAGGCGACGACGCGCTCCGTGCTTTCGTACGTGCCCAAAGCTGCGGCGACGACGACCACCACCAGCGACGCGCAGGCGTTCAAGATGGTACGTCAGCTTGGGATGAAGGGATGAGTCGGGGCGAGGCGATTGAGCATTGATCTGGATGTGCGTGCTCTCATCTTTGAACCTACAGGCGCTTCAAGCGAGTGGTGGTGTCGGCATCCCGGCCGTGCGACGCCAGCGGCTCACGACGCCCGTGGCGTTTAACTTTGAATCGGACAAGCGTGCCGCGCAGCGGAAACGTAAGAGTGCATCTTCACTGCCTCCTCTCCGCGCGCCGCCCGCCAAGCGGTTTCGGCTGTGACACAGCGAGATTGCTTGTTTGTGTATGCGAGGCGGAAGCGGAATGGAAAGCGGTTGAGGTTGTAGTCTTGCGTGATTAACGCTCTCGGAACTATTGTAGACGAGGAGAACGACAATGCTCAAGGTGAATGATCCGGCAGCGGCTAGGATCACAGCAATGCAGATGAATGGCCAACAGAAGAGCATATTATGAGCGTGTAAACTCGAGAATCAAAGCAGCGTAGCCTTTATGTGTTACTCGCTCGACGCAAATTTGTGGAGTGTGGCACGTAAGTCTACACGAATATGAAGATGCGAGAAGCGACGATCCTCCAGAATAAGTCGAGCTGAGGTCTGGATAAGCAAATCCAGATCTACAGCACAGGCGTCGTGAAAGTTCTGTACACCAGTGGGATACAAGTCCGTCAAGACCCGCGTACCTGCAGCGGACGAATCGGTGTGTTCGGGTGCATGTTTCAGTCGCAAGCCCAAGGTGATGATCGACTCCACTACTTTCGCAGCGTGATCGTCGGTTGGCTGCTGAGCCAATGACTCGATGAGGAGAGAGGTCAACATATCAGCTCGCCAGGGCCTGATATACGTGATAAGCACTGCGTCATCCAGATTCTTCTGCTTCATGTCAATCAGCTGAACTACCACGCGAATCCCTGCGTGTATCACGTCACAGTTGAAACCATGCACAGTCAGCGCGTCCATCACCCGAGCCTGCACACCGCCCATGCCCAGCTTCTTCACAGCCTCCACGCGTTCGCATAGGACGACAAGCGCACGGAGGAATCGCAACTGGAGGGCTTCGTCTGTTACGAACCGGTCCACGGTTTGCACGACCTCACATTTGACGGCGCACTGCTTGCCAACAATCGCGAGATCGACGAGCTGCTCAGCGTGGAGCCGTCGCAGCCGCTCGCACTCTTTCTTCAGCCGCATGCTGTCAGCATTTGTAGCTTCGACTTGCTCCGTCATGGCTGCAGTTGCCATCTTCACACGGGAGATCTGAGCTTGCAGCAGCTCGCTTCGAGGTCCCTGTGCGTCGATGGCCGCGTGCGTTTCTCTCAACGACCGCTGCGAGTTCTCGATCTGGCTCAGCAGGGTTCGCTTGTACCGTTTGGATGCCTCAAGCTCCTCAACCGCATTCTCGTGCTCGACTCGCACCATATCGGCAGCATAATTAGTCTTCCCTACCGTCTCATTGATCGCTCGTGTGTGGTCCTCTAACGCCTCGTTCCGTTGCTCAAGCTTGAACACAGCGTTTTGAAGTGGACATGCGACGCAAGGATACACGACGTCGGTCCACGTGACCGTGTCGACGACGCGGGTCCCCTTCTTGTCCACGCTCGTGATCCTCGCTCCTGCATCCACGAGAAGCCGGACTATCGACTGATCTCCAGATCGATCAAATGGCCCGTTAGCGACTCGATTTGCCCAGAGACATACAGGCTAGCCGTGTCGTGCCTCGCGCACGCATGGATGGATTACCACGCACCAGATTACGCTTCGCTGCTGCGAGATGCAGCAGCGTCTTCCCATCCTATGGAAGCACACCCACGCCGTGAGACTCGGGTCCACAAATGGCCCCGCACGCTCCCACCACACGTCGACCCCGAGTCTAGTTGGGCCATGCTTGGGTGAGCTGCACCACGCCTCATGTCCTGGTGCGCGTCACCGGCTGATGGGCAACGCCCATCTCCCCCACGAGTGGGTTCATCCATGCGACATGGGGTCGACATGGTGGAGTTCAAGTCTCGACCTCTTGAATCAAGAGACTCAGCACCGACCTTGAGGACAGACGTGTTCCAGTCGCATGTCGCGCCTGCGGTGCGAAGGATCACTTTGACGAGGCGCTGAGTCAAACGGACGCAGGTTGAAGCGGGCGTTGGACACGGGAGAGAGACAAGTCAGCCCGCGGTGGGACAAACCCCGGCGGCGGGTCGAATGCACCTACCGCATCGTCAGCTGCGATGGCTTGCTGTACCAACGTGAGCACCTCGGCGGGCTGCGAAAATATCCCCTCCTGCTCAGTCTCTCGCGATGGGTGTCAGGCAAATGGGTGCTGTTTAGACATGTACGCACGATTGGCTTCACCCGCTCAAGGACGAGTGGGATCTGGCTGTACGCGTTGCGCTGGGAGAGCTCCACGAGCTCGACGAAGAGGCTGGCGCTCATCGGATTCACCTGGACTGTATGGATACTGAACGTACAGGAGGGTCCGTTTCGCTCGCGCCCCCTCGATTCGTCGCGCCAGGTCTCTGCTTCTAAACGGCACTTGAGGTACAGTATCGCGAGACCATCACTCCACCGAATCAACTGGTCGCCTGCTTGGCGTTTCGGATTGCCGTGTTGGTCGTGCTTACCCCTAGCATGGCGGGATAAACATTGTCCGACCCTGGATAGCCCCGGCCTCGGAGAGAACTACAGACGCCAGAAATTAGCGAGGTGTAATGCAGGATCGAGGGGTGTCCAGCGTCGCTTTCTCGGTCTGTGTGGGGAGAGAGGGTCCTCCGATCCGCTTGGGGGTGCCGTGGTGCAGGCTGTCGGATGCAGGCATGTAATGTGCAGTACGGTCGCCTCCACCGGAAAAGGCTTGGCGGTATACTACGTACTAGTATCTTGGAGGATAGGACAGCGGTCGACGCTAGGGCGGTGCTGCACGCAATCGCCCACATGCCTTTGTGGTCGGGAAGACCACCTGGTACCAATTCGCCTGCACGGTGATTAGTACCAAAGCGAGGCCATGGTGCGCCGAGCGACTGGGCTAATCCCCGTCTGAGAAGGACCCTCACGGCGAGTTTGGTCACCCACAATCTCAGTGAACTTATCAAATAAGGACAGCGCTCAGTGAATCGCACGGGAATTGGGACATGTTTTGTCCAGCGCGACGCGGTGACGCGCAGAATTCGCACAGGGCTAACTAACAATCGCACGACGAGGTCCTGTGTTTAGTATCGATGCGTTGGCTACAATACATTCCCACTCGGCTGCCACAGGGCGCATGGTCTTGCATCGCCGACGAGAGAAAGTGTTTGCCTGAAACCTAGAGTGCAGAGACGATCAAGAGACCGTTGGACACTATCCTGGACGTCGCATTTTGAAGCTGTGCCACTCTTCGTAAAATGCAATGCTTTCTGATGCCTACTGTCGTCGCCCTTGTCGTACCAGTCGTTACCAGCATTGAGTACCGTGGTGACGGGACCCGCAGACTTTTGCCAGCTGCTCCAATGTTATATACAAACTGCAGCACTGTAGGGCTCCGCTGAATAGAAATGTATCTCCCAGGTTTCTTCAGAGCACTGGTCGCAGCAATTGGGTGATCGGTCCCCCTTGCCTGCTGGGTCTAAACGCCCTCAATCCAGTGGGAACCAACAGGGGAAGGGCTCGACGAGCGGCTCAGTATGCCAGTGCCGACGCGTCCGTCTGGTCGACGGGCTGTCTGGGGAGACCATGCGCGACACATGAGCAACCTCTCCACCTCGTGCTGCCCCGTCTGCTCCTTTTTACTACAGTGTACGGTATCAAGGTTCAACGACGACGAGTCGAACTGTTATGTTCGCGCGCGGGGAGAGAGAGAGACTCATCGCCCGCTCCGGGGCGGCTGCGCCACTCGCGGCGTCCCAGCTGGAGGAGCGACCCTGTTGCGCTCCGTGCCTGACAGCTCTCTGTCATCATCAAGGAAAAAAGGACGTCTGTGTGTGCAGTGTACTGTAGAATACCATCGACGACGGTACGTGTCTCCTTCCCCCCCAGTCCAACCCACCCGATCCGCGACCCCACCCCCAGTCAGTCTGCGATCCCGGGTCGTGCCAACCTGCCCAGTTCACAATTTGCCTCACAGCAATCAACAATCACATTTTCCCTCGTTCCCAATCCACCATGGAAGCCTTCAGCAACATGAACGTCCGACGCGCGAGCGTCGACCTCGACGACGACGACAAGCCCGTGGCGCGCGGCATCTGGTCCGAGCTCGAGCACGAGCGATTCCTCGAGGCCATGAAGGCGTACCCGCTCGGCCCGTGGCGCACGATCGCCGACCACGTCGGCACGCGGTCGATCAAGCAGGTGCAGACCCACGCACAGAAGTACCAGCAAAAGGTCGCGCGGCGACAGCGCGGCCTGCGCAAGCAGAAGAAGCGCGTCGCGCGGCCCGAGCACCGTGTGGACCAGGCGGCCGCCGGATTCATTGTGCGCAAGCCGCTCACGACCGAGCGGGCTGGCCTGAGTGCGCCGAGCTCGCCCTCGTCGTTCGAGGAGCTCCTCCACGAAGCCACGGGTGACAAGTCGGCCATGTTTGACGAGAAGGAGGTCGATCTCGACGAGCTGCTGAGTGCGATTGAGCCGCTGCCGTTCTCACTCGATTGCGCACGGGATCCGTTTGCCCATGACACGGACGCGCACCAGCGCGAGCTCCACGAGTCCCTCCAGCTCTTCCTCGCTACCGTTTGAGCGACAGTTCGACTGAGATCACACAAGCAGGCCGCGAGCCGATTGTACAATATTTAATGTATTGGTAACCACATGATTGCAATCCCTCCATTCCATGCCATTTCGTTCCCTACTGGACGTCGCTCTCCTGCCCCGGCATGGCACTGGAGGTGACAGGTTCTCGGTCGTTGGCGACGCCAATCGCGGCCCCTGTGGATCGACCGAAGGGGGAAGTCTAACGTCGCGCACAAGATCCTCGTCACGTCACGACTGGACAACAGCCTGTGTCAGCGGAACTCCGTGTCGAGGGCTTATTGCGTTACAGGCATCATCACTCCCGCCGTGCACTGTACTGCACTGCCCTACTGTACTGTATTGCGACTCGCAATTTGCGAGGGGCAAAAACCCGGGTCAGGGAAAACGCTGCCTGTCGACCACGAAATGGGCAGGGCGACGTCACTCCCGCTCCGGATCACGCGTCGCGATCATGGGTTGTGCTGCTCCGCCCCTCAACGAGCAACTTCAAGCGTAAACGTTGAGCTACAGTTCGTTTCGCCATCAGGAGCAGGCAGACGAGACATGACCTCTATAAATGAGTGTGGGTTTTCAACACATAGTATTATAAAACCAAGTTAAAGTGTCCCATAATAACATTACCGCCAAATACAGTTCACGGTGGGGTGCTCCTGATCGTGAAACGCACTGTAGTTCGAGTGTGGAAGTCGCTCTGTGTGCGTCCTCTTCCGGCAACACCTGCGAAATGGTCGATGTGCCAAAACTCTTTCGATCTCTCGGCTGGGCTTTGTCTCTCCCAAACCAGACTCACCGATCACTCCGATTGGCTGGGGATCAGCAGCTCAGGGCTGTCAACATTCGTTGCGGCACCAACCACATCCTGCGGCGGCTTGATGAGCCTGGACCTTCACTCCTGCGTGGTTCGCCTCGGGTACTCATCGTCCGCGAACCACACATGATTCCGTGCTCAAGATTCCAAGAATTTCCCATCGTCCTCATCCGAGGGAGCGAACATCGGAGACGAAGACCATGTCTCCCCACCCTTCCCTCAGTTGGATCATATCGACTCGATTCGCACTCGCATACCGTACACTTCAACTGTAGGATCCCACTTCACTTGCTGTGTGTGGACAGGAGTGTACAGGACGACTACTGTATCGCATGAACGTGGCGGATTGGCCAAACCACCTTGGGGTGTCCTGTCGACCGTAGCACTCTGCACCTGAGCTGCTGTATCCTTTCATGCGTGCCTGACAAACCCACACAGTTCCCAACTGGCGGGTTGGTGTATTGCCCACGTCAATGCTTTCGACACAGATCGGCATGGCGTGTTCCTCTTCTGCAAGCATGCAGCTCCCACGAGAAGGATTTGCAGAGTCTTCTGTTTGAATCTTCACGCGGGTCGCAGTTCCTTCCGCTTCCACGCATCTGCTGGGATGCCGCCTGCGCGGGAGCCTCACATCACCGCACTCGTTTCTATGCGCAATGCGCTCGCCTGCCGTCGGAGAAGCTCACGACTCATGAACGCTCTCCACGTCTGCGTTTCACAAAAAGGAGGAGCCAGTTCGGTTTGGATAGTCCGCGACGTTCTCAGGCGCATAAACAGGCTTTGTCCTCTCCCCTCTCTCGGAGGCCACATTGAAGTGGGACACAGGAACAGCACCAGGCAGCAATCGACCCCTCTCTCTCTTGCTCAGATCGTTCCGGCTATGTGCAGCACAAGCTGCTCACTCGCACATAACCGGGCGGTGGTTCAATTGGCGATCAACCCACACAACCATGGCTCGTCTGACGGCGTTACTAGAAGTGGCTACATTATGCATAAACGTGCCGTCAATGGTGCCCAAATGGGCTTCTTTCCCAGCCAAGAATCCGGACCCTTCACGTCCGCATTGGCCCTGGATTCATTCGATGAATACAGATATCAGCGCTACGCTCGGCGTTCCATTTGCACTGAATCCACCTGGCTGTAGTAGTGCAACCCACCACGTCGGACAAGGGCAGCGTGGTGTTCTACTGGAACATCGAGGGGCGAGGCGGCACCTACGTACGCCATGTTCCCAGGGTGGACAGCCCCCACGCGTGCTGACTTCTGCCGGAGACGCTGACTTGATGGAGATTCCTTCCCTTGGAAATTGCGGTCAACACGCTAAATAGGGGAATACAGTACCGGTACGGATTTCGATACAAGCACTGTGTAGTATTCAGCACTGCAATGGAGCTCAACCACCAATGGATAGTGCGAGTGGCGTGCTGTGGGGCGAAATGCACTTCATCTCCACAATTCTGTGCTGTACGGGACGTGTGCTGTGTGGTAGAGAGCCACGAAGTACAATGAACGCTCATGCCACGGATACCTAGTGTTGGGACATTTCGTGCCCGAGGTGGGTCCATGATCAACTACTGTGTGCGCCACAGGTTTGAAGTCGCGACGAGTACTGTAGGTCAGAAGCAAGTACTGTACGATATAGAGAGTGTACAGACTGGATGAGCCGCTCGTGAACCCGTCGCTCCAAAGTGTCATGCGTGTCCTGAACAGAGTTGGTGGTGCTGTCAAACGGTTTTCCATTGCGAAAGAACCCAATCTTTACTAGTGCCTGCGTCTCTGCGTACTGGCACGGACTAAGCGCGCCGTGGCTACTCGATGGTTCCTGTGCTGTACAGGTGCAGAGGAACGGCAAAATGGTGACTGATCTTTCGGTGCAAACGTGAGAACTGATGATCTCTAGCGCAAAACTGTATAATTTAAACATGCAAGATGGACCCTTTCTAGATGGCGATAGACAGGTACTCGATGAAGAAGTCCAGGGACTCACCCAATGTGGGCAGTCCCGATGGACCCTCGATGGTGGATTCCTTCTCGTCAACAATGTCGATGGACTTGTCGGTCAGTTCGTCTAGGTAGAACCAGCCGGGGCTCAGCTCAGAGAGATGGAGGGGAGTGAAGTCGATGCAGTCGGCGCCAACCGGGGATTCTTCGAGAAGCGAGGAAAACGATTGTTTTGAGATCTGCTTGACTGGCTGCGGTGGAGTGTTGGGTGTGGGCTTGGAGATCGAGATCTCAACTTCGTGTCGCGGCGAGGCGCCAGCGACCGTCTCGTCGTCGCTCTCATCGTTTGAGTCGCTCTCCTTGTCTGTTTGCGATGGCGACGTGGTGCTGCTGGGGGTGGTCGGCTCCATGGGCTCGTTGTCGTCGCCCTTGCGTTTGCGAAGCTTGCCGTACGTGCCCATAACAACGCGGTGGCCGATTTCTTCATCACTCTCCTCGCCCTTGCGCTTGGGCTTGCGCAGTCCGCGCATGCGACGCACGACTTTCTCCTGGTACTTCTGTGCGTGGGTTTGCACCTGGCGCACCGATCGTGTCGCCACGTGATCGGCGATCGCCTTCCACGGGCCCTTGGGGTACAGTCGCATCGCCTCGAGGAACCGGTCATGCTCCTCGGCGGCCCAGGTGCCGGTCGGGTGCACTGGTTCCGGGAGCGACAGAGACGCAGACGGGTAGGGAGACGCCTTATCGCGGCGCATGGTGCGTCCGCGCTTGACAGTCTTGGCCGACATTGTGTATGTAGGTGAGTGAGGGGGATCGAGGACGTTGGGCGTGTTGGGCCAATTGCAAAGTGAGCCTCCCGGGGAATCTCTGCTGGAGGCGACGACGGATGGTTCAACTGCAGTACCGTACCTCGATCGCCACCAGAGGGTCCAGGAGGGGAGCGACTCACGTTTGGAGGAGGAGATGGAGAAGAGGCACATCGAATTGCAGGATCGGACAGAAGGTTCTCATTGGGGAGACGTGGTCCTTCTGTGTGCGACTTTCCCATGGAGTGCAGTCGGCACACGATGGCTCCATTTCGCCGGGGATTGCCGGTTAAGCTCGATTGCTCAGGTGGGACGCCATTGCCGTATAATCCTGTGCCTTGTTTCTGCGATCCCCAAGGCGAGCCATGTGTCTGCTTCACCGAGTCCACTAAGGACAACTCCCTCGCGACGAAGATGGGCTCTTGCTCTCGGCCACAAGCGACTGGGCGCGAGCATCCAGATGTGCGGGGAGAAAATAGATCGAGTGGCCACTGGATCCACTATCAACTCGGCCACCTGCTCTCGTTACCAACTTTAACTCACCTTCCCTTCCGTGGTAAAAGCAAATGATGTGACTCGCATGACCTCTGTCATGTAGTATCCATCAAGCAGAAGAAATCTTGGCGCGAGGTTGTTCTGTCTCTCTCTCATTTCGAATCACTTCGGGGTCAGCAGTGTCATCACCAGCAAATGCACTGCAGGACTCGGCCCCATTTTCCTTCGGCGAATCTGTCTGGTCCACAAGATTCTAGCGCGGCAGCCATCATCCCGCGCTCGTGACTGGCCGAGGAACACTTCGTAAACGCGTCTGGGAATTTCCTGGAGACGTTCATCACTTCTCAGACGCGCTGAACGAGCGGCCTTCCCACACGCGATTGGAATCGTGGACTATGGTCAACAATAAACTGTTCTTGTCGATGTTTCCGCTCGGATCGGCGAGCAAAATCAAACTGCAATGGGAAACCATCAGGCTGATCACTTTGGCCAATGATTGCTTGCCCGCAAGTGAGACGAGTATTGAAATGTGGCTTATATCAGTGCCCTCGTTAAAGATTCCTCGCCCTCCAACTTCCTGAGAGACTTGACCTCACACGTGGATCTCCTGAACATGCTGGAGAAGCCACGCACACGAGCTGCATAGGTGAAAAGCTAGTAAACCTAGCGTAGCGGTGTTGGAAAGAGGTCCGTATTTCTTGTAGAGGTGATCTTGTGGCGTGATGCGAGCTGATGAGAGGAATCCACTGATTTATGGGTGCAAGATCCATCAAGCTCTGTGGTGGCGCGACTGTCCACCGGTCGGCTTGCCCGGTGGGGTCCACCTCCAAGGCGGACGAGCGGACGCTGTGTAGAGCGGAGACCACCACGACGTTGTGGCCGGTTGGTCCATACATCTGTGCAGTATTCGAGGGGTTGATCGCGATACTGTACAGTGCCGCCGATACAGAGAGCAAGACCAACCCGCGGCGTGGCAATCGCCTATACTCTTACATTAGGCATTTGCAGGCCCGAACAAATACCCTCTACAGTATCATTTAGGACAGACTGATGAGGGGCGTTCGGCTTTCAGTGACGCCAGAGCCAAACGACCGAGCGACGCCAGTGAGGGAGGGCATCACGTGTGTCAACAGCGGATACCTTCGAAACCGCCTTCGGGATCGTCGTCGTCGTCGACGACGACCTCCGGGAAGAGATCCACCGCCCCGATCTCGGCTTGAAACGTCGACGGGTCCCCCCGCCAGGCTCTGGCCCAGAGCCCACAAAGTGGACGTTACCGAGTAGGCCGCAACCAATGCTTGCGTAGGTGACAAAGATGGCTCGGATACTGGCCGCAATAGTGGGTCCAAGTACAGTGTATGTACAGGGAGGAGTACAGCACGCACTGAGTGGGGAGAAGAATCATGGTACTCGGTATCTGACCAACAAAGACCCTACATGTACATACTGTAAGTACCGGTATAATGTAGTACTGTGCTTACAGACGAGCTCTTCCACCTCTGTCTTGTCCACTTTGCAGCTCAAGGAACTCGTTTCCCTACATTCCCACTCGTGCACAGAGATGCGACAACCTGATCTTAGAGCCAGACGCTGGCAGCTCTCCGAAGGCGATGTCACTCCCGACGGCAATGGTCACTACTAGATTTCCGACCGCACTCTCTTGTCCTACCCGCGTGTGTGGAGAAGCAGCGTGGGAGAAATGATAACAGAAGCCAGTCCTGCTGCAACTTGCAGCAGGTGAGCAGAGCAGGAGATGCGATGCAGCCTGCAACGGCCTTTCTGTCACGGTGATGACCAAGGTGATCAGATGGGTGTGGATTATCCGGAGATGGGGACCATAAACGGACCCCTTCGTGAAACACGGCCATCATCTCCATGTTGAAGTGGACA
>JAADVY010000341.1:0-18918 GCA_023336035.1 Pythium plurisporium
CGGTGCGAACGCTCGCGCAGAGAGTGTGCGTGCTCTCTCTGAGGACTCGCCCAGGCACCATCGCGAGTCGATCGTGAGTCTCGGGTGGTTCTTTCTCGACTTGCGGACGCCCGATTTGCCCGAACGATGGCTCAAGCTGCAGAACTCCCGGTTTGGAGGAGAGATCCTCGTCTCCACCACGTTTGCTCCCTCGACTGCAAGACGCGAGCGATCTTCCGCGGATTGGCAAGCACTCGGACCAGCGAGGATACAAGAGCCTCTGAACATCGCGACTCGGCATCGACAACATTCCATGTCGTCAGACTCAGGCTACTTACGACTTGGAGATGGTCGTGGCTCCGAGGTGTATCTTTTCACTGTGTTTATTCGTGGCGCAACAGACATTCGAAGCGTGCTGAAGTCGTCCGTTGTGAACGCGGAGGAAGAGCGAAGAGCTATCGAATCCGGCGTCTGGTTGAGCTACTCTCTGTTCGATGTTGTGGTGCAAACAGACTTGTTTTACAACCTGCAGCGTGCCGAGTTCGCACCAATACGAGATACTTTCCGTGTCATGGCGAGTAGGCGCGACGTGCTCGACATTGTCAAGAAACAGAAGCTCCTCAGTATCTATCTGTGCACACACGACCGTGTATTAGCAAACGCGGATTTACCATTCACCGAATTCATTGAGCGAGATATGTTCTCATCATCAGCTACTCATGCCGAAGACGGTGCTACTATCAGCGGAACATTCCCGTTTGGAAGTACCCCAAATGGTGGAGTTTCGGTATCTTTCTCCATCGAACGTGGCAATGATGTGGTGAATAAAGGAGAATTAGTCGAATCCACCGCGGTCGTGAGCGTTGCTGCCAGTGAAGATCCGAAGACAGATCATCCAGATACGGAGTTGAAGGCGCCGACTTTCATCACAGTCCGTCAAGTCCATGTCCGGTTGGATGCGCTCAGAATATATGCTGGCAAAGAAGTAATCGAACTCGAAGTCTCGTGTGGCGACCACGCAGTACGATGCCCCATTCGATTCAATGCGTTCACAGCTGATTACGCTCTCGGCGACTGTCAGGAACTTTTGCTCGAGATCGATCGAGTGTACTCAAGTGAGGGTGCGCAACCTCTTTCAGTGACCTTGTATTCGTCGACTACCGATCATTCGATCGCGTCATCCGTGATTGAGGATCAAGCAGACCTTAAAGTGGACGGCGATACAGCACTGGCTCTCTATCAGGACGATCGACAACTTGGGGAGTGCATCCTAACCTGCACTCACAAGATGGAAGATCATCGCGAGAACAGATCAAAACAGGATCCTTGCACCGTTCCCGGTGTCAGTCACACCTATAGAGTATTTATCAGGCTCAAAGCTCTCCGGGATTTTGAGACTAGTCGACCTATCGTGATATCGTACGTAAACCCATTCACAAATCACGAACGAGGTAAGTGAAGTCGACGCTACCAAAACGAACAATTCAAACTAACAGATCCTGCGATGCCAGTCGAGACTCCTTTGATATCTGTCATGAGAAAAGCCGAGACTCAAATCCCAGAGGCGTATTGTCTGTTCGAACTGCATCGAGATGAAGCGAGTGTGAAAGAGGCCATGGAAACCCCCGTCGTGATGGATGTCGCCATCGCACTTCCAGACGGGTACTTACTCGACCCATCCTTTGATTGTGTTTCCAGAGAGCCTAACGATTATTGTTTTGCAGGAGTCGTGAACGTGTTGGTAACATTATCTTCAGTCTCAACTTCTTGTACTTTTCAGAGGCGAGTTTGCATTGCGCGCATGCCTCGTGCGGGGCAAGTCTCGACAGTGAGCATGCAGCATCCAAACACTGGGCCGATGAGCACAGCCAATCAGGACGCGATCAACATAACGGTGAGCAAGTGACGCGTGCACTGAAGAGGTGCTCGATATACCTTCCGGTTACGAGTGCCCACGAAACTGGTAAACCCGATATATCAGCACGCCGAGTTGGAGCAGTTCAGATCGAAGCATACTTTGAAGATGCTGGTCCAATGTCGGATACTGAAGTCAGATTCGCGGAGGAGATGTAAGCCATTCGATGCTGTCTCGCAAAGTCTGATATTCTGAGTAACGACTGATTTATGCTCACGGCAGGCGAGTTTCCCGGACAGTCGATGCCGATGATCGCGAGCTTCAATTTTTGTGGGGATCCGAGAAGACTGGACGGGGCGCTCGAGGTCTAACCGATGGTGTCGAGCCTGCCACTAAGGCCAGTCGACAAGACAGGGACAGCGAAGAATTGAGGGACAGCGTCGATCAACCGCACCTCAATACCTCTCGGTCCTTCGATGACCAGAAGCAAAACATGGGCGCTGTCAAGGAACAGCTGCAGTTGGAACGAAACCTGTGGATACAAGAACAGAAGGCGGAACAAGCCCGTTGGAAGAAACGCATCGCTGAGATGGAGAAAGCTCGAATGGACGAGCTCGAGGAAGAGTGGGCACGTCGCGAAGAAGAGCGAAGTGCAGTGTTGAAGGCAGCTCAGGTGGAGTATCAGAATCTCGAACAAAAGCTTCGTGCGACCTTGGCAGAGGTTGAGACAAGAGAGCGTAAACTAGCTCTTGCTGAGGCTGCCCTCGAACGAGATCAGCGTATGCTGCGAGAGGACACAGATCTACTTCGGAAGCGCCTTCAAAGTGAACAATCCCACGGTCTCTCACAGGCTCAAAAGCAGATTGAGACGCTCGAGAAAAAAGTATCAGATTTGCACGGTTACTTACAAACCGCAGAGAAGCGAGCGCTGCAAGTCGAAGAGGATTTTGCCGAGTACCGAAAGCAGCAGCGAAAGGTGCCTGAATCAAAGCTGCGCGAGGAAATCGCAAGTCTGAGGGGTCAAGTTGTTGAGTTGGAGAGGGCAAAGTTGGTCGAGATACGTGCACGTGAGCACGCAGATGCCAACGTGGATAAAATGAAATCTCAGCTGGAAAAGATGGCCAAGCTTGTTCAAGCGGAAAAGAAGAAAAACGAATCACGAGTCATGGACGATCTTGAAAAACTGCGGCTGAAATACATTGCCCGGGAGGAGCGATACGTTCTCGACGGTGACCGCGAAGAGCTGCGAGCCATAAAGAAACAACTGGAGGATCTTCGGCGCGTCCAAGTGAGCACGCATTCGCCTCAGGTGAATGGTACCGATCACCTTTTCAACTCCCACAAGCAATATAGAGGGCTGCAAGTTGTCACGGAGCAACCACCCGATAGTCCATCGACTCGTAGCTCAGCGTTGCTTTCCTCGCCGCGACGAATAGAAGGGCGGCGACATAGCTGGAGTTCAGATGGCTTTCGTTCTCCGGAGACAACGTCGTCGGCTCGACGACCTCGAGTCAAGGACAGCAAACCGAATGTCGCGTTTAATGATCGGGAGATTGGACGACTAGTGCAGGAGCGAGATTCATTGCTTGCAAGTGGTGTATACGACCAGGACAGCTACTTGGTTCGAGAGCTCGAACGGCGTATTGTACTCCGCCAAGATCAGCTTACTCAACACCGACACGCTACGTGAGCTACTTCATTTGTTCATTGTTCCCTAAAGCGCGGGGTTACAGTTTCACTGCTGTGCCTTGAATTTCTCAAAAGCCTGATTCAATACTGTGAAGAGTTCCTTCGCTTCCAGCTGTTCAGTGATGGTTGCATTGCGTAGCTTGTCCGGGTGAATGACGCGGATAATATTTCTGGTGATGGCATCCAACACATACATGAGTCAGCGATCAGTTTCGCAGATAGCAGACGAGTTTTAATGTCAGATACATACCTGTAGGCCTTCCGGAGTGTCTCTGGATCAGGTGATTGCACCACCATCATTTGACACTGTCTCAACGCCTCATTTGACGAGATTTGATCAAGCGTTAAGATCATGTGGTGAAGTTCTTTCGCGAAAGCCCACATTTCCACCTTGCGGTGAATCTGACCACGGACTTGGTCCGCTTCAGCCGACTCTTGCTTCTTCTTCATCTCCATTTCATGGTGTTCGCGCAAACGGGCCTGCTGACGAAGATACAAATCCGTGTTTACAGCAGTAGCATCCGGGGGTAGTGGAGGGGATGACGCCTCAAATGCAGGTTGTTGTTGCTGCTGCTCCTGCTCATCGTCGTCATCACTCGAGTCGCTGCCGGAGCTGTTGTAACCAGGCCGCAGATTACCTGGTTGAGGTGGTCCACTGTCGTCATCCGACTCGTCTGCTTTCGCCTGGCCAGAATCGTCATGCCCACCTTGAGCATCTTTCTGGTGCTTGTTCATCTGGTGCCTCATTTGAGACACTCGCACTGTCTTCATACTGGAAGGTCGCCGTTTTCCGGTTCGGCGAGCCTTCATTTGCTTGCGACGACGCTCACGCTCTTCTTCCGCCATACGTTCCCATTCCTTTTCATATTCTTCGCGCTTCCTGTGCTCAGCATTTTCTTTCTCTTCCTTTTTGGAGAGTTTTGCCTCGCGCTTGCGCGCCCGAGCTTCCATATACTCGTTCATTCGATTAACCTTCGCGGATGCACTACCTTCACCTTCAGTGCTGCGACTGCGTTCGCGCTTCTCTTTACGAGGCTCGGTGGTGGAGGAATGATCGTTATGCCGGTCAGTTGAGTCGTCTGTCCCAACACGCGACCGCCGCTTCTGCTCTTTACGAAGTTCCCCCACCTTTTCGGAGTCTGAGGATACATGGTCGACCGGAACGTGTGATCTCGATGTGCTGGGATCCGTGCGAGCAGTTTTCACTCCCACAGAATGATCGGGTTGACTCTCCTGCTCTTCTTCACTTGAGTCAGAATGCTCAGCATCTGAATTGTTTGAAGATAACGATCCCTGTGCTCTAGTAACGTTGGGTTCGCCACGCTGATGTGGCTCCATCACGACAGGAGATGGTGATGCTGGAATGGGCAGTATGACACGTCGAAGGTCCTCCCGCTTGGCTGGCGTAACGCTGTCATCGCTGCTACTCGCACCATCCTCTTCACTCGCGTCTCCGAACAGAGGTGGCGGCGGAGGAGGAGGAACAGTGCGCGGAGCCGTCCCGGTGGAGACTGGTGGAGACCGGGAGAAGTCATTTGGTGGCGGTGGTGGCGGCTGGTCATCATCATCACCATCCGAAGAAACATCCGACTCACTGTCACTGCCGAAGATGCTGTCGCTCGATTCTTCGTAGTCGGATAGCGATTTTGCAACATACATCTTTGGTCTCTTGGGTAAAACTTTTCGGCGATTGGTGGGAGGGATATCGATCGGAGTTGAACCAGTTGCCGCAGCCGCACCTTGTGAACTAGTCGAAACTGAGCCGGACGTCTGGGGTGCTTTCTGTTCAGGTTCTTCAAATTTCGAAGTGTTCGCACCAGGAGCAGAGTTCCGTGGCGACGAAGCTGAGCGCTTGAACTTGATGCTGATTTTCTCGAAAAAATTGATCGAGCCTGAACCCGGTCGGGTCTTGCTTTCTGTTCTGTCGCTCTGAGATGTTGTCAGGGGTGGCATCGGCGGAGTCTGCTGCTCTTCGTCATCGTTCGTGTCACCATACACGGATTCTCGGCTGTCCTTGCTGTTTGTCTCTCCACGATTTGAGTCATCAATTTGGACCCGTCGATGAATATCTGGTGTGGTCGAGATCTTCATGCTTGACTTTCTTGGCAAGGAGTTCGGTGCTGACGACGATTGAGGGGGCGAGGCGGCCACCGGGCTCATTGGTGGGGATGGCTCTGGGCGTGAAAAGTCGAAACTTGATAAATCGGCACTCGCGACACTACTCGTCGGGCTATGTTCTCGGCCCATGTGAGTCGATGAAAGATCAGCGAAGAGGTCTGTCGGTGGCATAAACGCCGGGGACGCGTTGCTTTGAGTTGTCGACGCAGATGATGCCGCGACAAGCTGTTTCTTCAAATACTTCTTCTCGTTCTGAGCTTTTTCCAGCTGAAAACGCAATCCACGCGTAATTGCCTCGGCGTCTTCACACCGCTTGAGTAAGATCTGGTATTCGGTGCTTTGCGCAATGCGGGACTCGGCGCCAACGACTTCAGCCTCCAATTGCGCGATTCGCCCGTGTAGGTTCGCTTCGTCCGCCTCTTTGATACGCAGCTTTTCTGCGGCCGCCAGTGTCACGCTCTCGACTTGTGATTCCAACCGCACGCGTTGCTGCGTGAGCTTGTCTTCGTACTCGGTCCGTAGCCGCTCCAGCGCCGAGCGTTCGTGAGCACGCACTTTCTCGACCTCGATCGCCATGTCTTGGAGCTGCTGCTGCAGTTCGCTGACTTGGCTCTCGTTCTGCTCAGTGAGCCGCGCAAACTTCTCGCTGCCTTTGATCAGCTGCTTGTTGCGTTTCTCGATAATGCGCTGGCACTCATCCATGCGGATCGCAAACTCCTCCTTCTCCTTGCGTTCCCGCGCGAGCGCCTCCTCGAGCTCTTCTACCCGCGTGTGTACCACCTGGAGCTCGTTCCGCAGACTGAGCACTTCGTGTTCTTTCTTCTTTTGACGCAGCTTGACACGCTCACGCAGCGTCTCGACCGAGTCGGCGGTATCGTCGTCAAACTCAAACAGCCCCTTGCGCTCGTTGTTGGTCGAGTTCTCGCGGCTGGGCATCGCCGGCGCCATCGACGGTGACGAACCGAGCGAGTAGTGACGCGTCGTGGACGCCGTGGTCGTCGACGACGACGTGGACGAGTCTTTTTTCGCTCGCCGCTCGGTCGGGGACGGCTCGTGGGACGACGAATCCGAGCCGGATTCCGACGACTCGAAGAGCCCACTCGCACGCTTCCTCTGCTTTACACGCGTAGGCGCCTTACCGGCCGGTAAGCTCGGCGTTCGGGCCATCTTCTTCACACGAAGGTCGGGATCTAGTTTGGGTTCCCAAAAAACCCGTTAGTTCTCAGCTCCTAGGAGGTTTCTGTCTGCCGGACCGGCACGATTCGAAAGCGCTGCATCTGGGCTTTCACGTGAGTATACGCTTTGCACTCACCGTTCGCGCCGGGCGCCATGAACGAGTGGCGAAGCCCCGCTGTGGCCGAACCTGCGGACGCCATGCTTCTCTCCTTCAAGAACCCTGTGCAGTCATCATCCACCTGACTCAAGAACGGCTCCTGCTAAAGCCGATCTGGATCATGCCAAATATTGAACAGGTTTCTTGTTAGAACCGATAATACTACGGTCTTCTATTCGGCGAGAAATAGTAAATGCTCACGGGTACGCCCGTCTCGCTCAGCTCGCGCTTGATGATGCGTTCCACTGCGTACCAGTTGAAGTGGGGCGTGCCGTACCCGATGCGCGGCATGTGGACGCTCGCGCGCAACGCCAGAGCACGCTGAGAGAGCGCCGACAACGCGCGCTGGAGCGCCTGCAGCCGGAACTGCGTCGACTTGCCGTCGCGCACGAGCGGTGCCGTAGACGAGCCGCCGCGGAGCTTGCGGCGCTTGGCCGAAGAGCTCACGAAGCCCTGCACGACGAGCAGACACACATAGACGTCACGTCCACGACTCGTGCTACGCAACGTCGTGATCGTGCCGTTTGCCGTGGGTGGCAAAGTGATCACGTCCTCGTCGTCCTCGTCGTCGCCATCGGCTCGGGCCGAGCGAACATGGATGAGGTGCGCGTGGCCCAGCTTGAGGTCGTCGTTCCGAGCAGCCGCTTCGTACTGCTGACCGATGCGCGGCGACAAGGCCGATAGCGAGCGGAAAAATCCGCGCGTCGACCACACGCCACTTGTGTCCACACAATGGACGATGACCACAGGGGATGTGTCTCGCAGCGGCACGTTTGGATGCGAAGCATCTCCCGCCAGAAACCGGACTCGCACATTTCGATCGGTCGTCAGCGTACTGCTGTCATCACTCTCGGAGTCATCAACTACGTCTGCACGCGGACTCGATTCGATGACGGCAGATTCGTACTTGTTTCGACGCCACTTGGCCAGCTTTTTTTCGAGAGCAGCACGCTGCCGCTCCAGTCGCTTGCGTTCCTTCTCGGCAGCGTTAATAGCGATCTGCGCAGCATCCACCTCAGGCTCTTCACCCGATTCATCTTCATCATCGTCTTCACCCGCGTAGCGCTTGCGTCGCGTGACTGGTCCTTTCTTACGACCTCCTGTCGCGCCACCCTTGAACAGCATTTGAAGGAGCAACGCATCTTTCGCCTTCGCATCTGATGTGGAGTAGTCCTCACCGTCAAAATAGTACATATTATCCTCCTGGACATCACCAGCGACATCGTCCAAGGCTTCATCAGGCTGATCGCGCGCGGCTGCTGCATCCATTGTCTTGCGGGTGAGGATATGGTCGACGTATGCTTCGTCGAGCGGTTTGGATAGAGCAATGGCATCATCGTCTGCATCCAGTAGCTTATGAAGACCGAACTGAATTAGCTCCACGAGACTCTCTTTGCTTTCGTCAGGGTCATCCTCGTCGGCACTTGCTGGCGCGTCTGGATCACGTGCACAATCCCGGATTTTGTCGGCCATGCGCATTTTCTTCAACGCACGTCGATACACAATCTCTTCGACGGTGTTTGCACTTGCGAACTTGATGACGTGTATAGGCTTGGTTTGTCCGAGGCGATACGCTCGTGCGACGGCTTGGAGGTCGGCCTGGGGATTGTAGTCCGAGTCAACGAAAATGACTGTGTCTGCGCGTTGCAGATTGAGTCCGACACCACCACAGCGCGTGCTGATGAGGAAGACGAATGTATCAGGACTGCTGCGAAAACGTTCGATAGCTTGCCATCGCTCCTTTCCCCGCACAGATCCATCGATACGTTCGTAGGAGAAACCTTCGTACGTCAAGTAGTCCTGGATAATGTCGAGAAACGGTGGAGACTGGCTGAAGAGTAGCACACAGTGCCCATCGTCACGCAATTTGGGTAGTATGTGGTGTAGCACGTACAGTTTCCCGCTGTTCTCGAATATGTGCGGGCCTTCGCAAAACGGCTCGGGCTCCGCACCCGAAAACAGATACGGATGGTTGCAGGCCTTGCGAAGCTGGGGCAAAATGTTAATCAGGGAGACTTTGGAGCCCCGCGATCCACTGATGCTGTTCAGTGCGTCGCTGTTCTTGGCGACTATCTCCTTGTAGTACTCACGTTGCATTGGTGACATGGGTGTATGCACGACAATCTCAGAGATCGGCGGCAAGGTGAATGACTTGTTCACGTCGCGCACCGTGCGAAGCAGCAGCAAGGGCGAGAGTAGTTGCCGCATCTTGTCTTCTGCTACCAGAAAGGCCTTGTCACGAGACTTTGTATTGGTCAGCTCTTGTGCTTTGGCCGAGAAGTACTTCTTGAACGTGTCTTCGAACGCCTTTTCATCTTTGAAGATCTGTGGATTGAGTAGTGACAGCAACGCGAACAGCTCACGCAAATCGTTTTGGACAGGTGTTCCGGACAGGATGATCTTGCGAGGCACGATGAGCCTCGTCTGGAGCGACGTATACAACATGCCCTTTGGGTTCTTGAGTCGGTGGCCTTCGTCGAGAATCAACACACTCCACTGGATCCCACTGAAGAACGCGATATCAGCAAGCAGCGTCTCGTACGATGTGACCACCACCATTGCCGTTGGCCCTTGCGCACTTGTGATGCCGTCCTGCGCAGCATGGCGTTCGTCCTTTGGCCCAGCATACATGCGAACGTCGACACTGGGAGCAAAAGTGCCAAACTGCTCGACCCAGTTGGGGACGACGCTGAGCGGCGCGACGATCAGGTACCGCGATGGCTGCGTGACCGACGTTGCCGCGTCGATCAGTGAGGCCAGGAACGCGATGATCTGCAGCGTCTTGCCAAGCCCCATCTCATCCCCGAGGATCGGGTTGAGACCCTGCGTGTGCTTGGCCAGCAGCCAGCGCAACCCGTGGAGCTGGTAGTCGTGGAGCTGCACATTCTCGAGCAGCGACGAGGGCTCGGCCGTCTCGCACTTGGCGACTTCGGCGGCATGGCGGCCTTCGTACTCGCGTAGCACTCGCAGCGCCGCGTCCATCGTGAACTGAGCACGACGAGATGTGGTGGGTTCAAAACTGACCTGCACGGGTTGATGAGACCGACCAGAACGGCAACTGTCACTATCGCTAGTGACTCATTCTCACCAACCTCGCTTGTGTGTCAGCAGGTCACTGCAGCGCGGTGCTGAGACGAAAGAGAGGGTTCCGCTGGTGGTGGAATCGCGATTTTCTTGTGCGGTTGGCGATGCTGCCTGCTCGCGTCGCCCGCCGCCTGAGCGCACCGTGCACCGTGCTGCGCTGTCTCAGTACATCCGCGACCGCGCCGCGCAAGTGCGTCGCCTACCGACTGGGCACGGTCGAGTACGAGACCGCGTGGGACTGGCAGAAGCAGCTCATCCAGCAGCGCATCGAGGCCTCGCGCGAGAACCGCCCGCTCGACCACGACGCCGTGCTGCTGCTGGAGCACCCAGTCGTGTACACGCTCGGCCGAGGCGCGACGATGGACAACGTCAAGTTCGATCCGTCAGTCGATGCGTTCAAGCTCATCCGCGTCGACCGTGGTGGCGAAGTCACGTACCACGGGCCGGGTCAACTCGTCTGCTATCCGATCCTCGACCTCAACTTCCACAAGAAGGACTTGCACTGGTACCTCCGCCAGGTAGAAGAGACCGTGATCGAGACTCTCGCGCAGTTTGACATCCAAGGCCAGCGCGTGGATGGTCTCACGGGTGTGTGGGTGGACGACGGTGGTGAGCTGAAAAAGATCGCGGCCGTGGGCACGCACGCCTCGCGATGGATCACGATGCACGGCTTCGCGCTCAACATCACGACCGATCTCCGTGACTTTGATCGCATCATCCCGTGTGGTATCGACGATCGTGCCGTGGCAAGCATCGAGCAGTTGCGACCTGGCGCGACAGTTGAACAGGCCGAACTCGCCGCCGTTGAGGCACTGCGGAAGGTGTTTGGCGTCGACATCAGCACCGTGCAGAGTGCTTCTCCCCTTTTATAAACTCGTGAATGTATATGGAGTATTAGAGCAGCTCATGTTTGGCTCACCGGTGGTGGTGACGGGGACTGCAGCATGGTCCGCACAACGGCGACAATGTCGTGGACCGATGCGAGACCGCCCTTGCCTATTGGTATATTACAGGCGTGAGACTAAGGTGTGATGACACCATGGTTCCGTGGCAGTAGTGGACTCACCGACGACACCGCACGCCAGTTTCTTCTCGACCGGATCGATCATAAAATACCCCAGTTCGCATAGCACCTTCAGGTGGCGTGCCGTCATGGGGTGGTTCCACATGTCCGTATTCATGGCTGGTGCATACACGAACGGCTTGCTCATGATCCATGCTCGGGCCACACAGGTCTGTGAAGACGCAGGTGAGTGAGAGATCGGACGACCATGATCGGCCAGCCACTGAACCTACCAGTAAATTGTCGGAGAGACCGTTCGCGAGCTTGCCCAACGTATTGGCCGAGAGCGGTGCGACCAGCATCACGTCGGCCCAATCTTTCAGCTTGCATCCACGATAACTCAGTCACACTCAACACCGCCTGTTTCCACGAGAGTTGTATCAATGGAATCGTACGTCAATGTGAACCACGGCATCCCCAACGACGTTCCACGACGCCCATTCATCCTCGTCCCGTAGAAGCGGTACGTGCGGACGCAGCGCCTCAAAGGCTGCCCAGCCCACGGGATCGTAGTCCTTGGCACGTGCAAGAAAGAAGTCGGCGGCCTTGGTCACGACCACTTTGACCTGTCGATCCACGACCCAATCAGTCGCCCTGCTCTCGCTATAGGCATCCGTCCACACCGCAACATACATCAGCAAAGGCGTGGAGCTTCACGGCCAATTCGGGCACTTTGACCGTCGCGACACTGCCGCTCGCACACAGCAGCACGCGCGGCCGCCGCTCGCCGCTCGCCGTCATTCTCCCCTCTGTCAGCAACAATTATTGTGTTAAATGCGAACTTCGATCCAATGTATGCGAACTTAACGGGTTATTTGAAACCCGCCAGTTTTCCATTTGGCGCGGCAACCTGACTAGCGACGAGCGATGGCGACGGCACCGAACGACGCCGCTGCCGCGACGCAGAAGCAGCTGCTGGCGCTCGTGCAGGCCAAGGGAAACGCCGAGAAGGCGCTGCGTCTACTCGCGCAGTCCGGGGTCGCGGACGAGCTCTCGTCGCCGAGTTCGAACCTCGAGAAGGCGACGACGCTGCTCCGTGTGGGCACCTCTGTCAAGCTCTCGCGCGCTGCGAACCTCAAGCGAACGAAAGAATCCGACAAGCAGTGGGCGCTCGTGGCTGCCAAGGCCGCGCAGGGCGTGATCAAGCTGTACATTGGTGGGTCAGCGGCAGCAACCGACGGCGCGAAGCCACCCAAGCCAGAGGAAACCAAAGACCTCGTGGCAGCGCTCGATCTCGCGACGCTGGCGCTGAGCGTATCGTGCCAATTCGAAGCACTTGTTAAGCTCGGTGATTTTGTTCTCGACAACATGTTGTACCAGGTCGCGAAGAAACTCAGCGAGATTCCACAGGTGCATTCTGACAACTCGAACTCTCATTTATCGTCCACGGACTGACCGCATCTTTCCTCGCATGTAGACGGCAGGTCGGTCGTTGTGGATCTTTGCTGCTCTTCATCTGCGTCTTTGGCACCAGCACTCGTGCATCTCCTCTACGCTGAATCAGAAACGGCTGGCCGCTGAGATCTCTCCGTTTGAGAATCGCGTCGACGAGCTGCTCAAGAAGCGGAATACGATACAGCTGGAGCTGGATGATCTTGAGTTCATGTGTACGTTCCCAGTGCCGCAGAACTTCCACACACTCCAGTTTACTCGGTTCCTTATCAGCCTAGTGAATACGGCCGTCACAATGCTTCTCGCCTCGGGCAAGAACAAGGTAAATTTGGCTGACACTCGTTCTCGGATGGTCAGCAGACCCTTTGCCAATGTCTTTCGTGCTTGTATATATGTAGGTAATCCTGGAGGTCGTGAGATCCCTTGAGCCGTGGATCACTCATCTCGGTCGGATCCCCGGTGTTGACACCAAGCTTGCAGCATCGTTCAGTGATAGAATGTTTCGTGTGCTTTGGAAATGCGCTGCGATCGTCGACGCCAAGAAATCTCCGTCTGTAGGGGATGACCAAGATCAATCCCTCGAATATCGCTCCCTTGCGCTGTCATTCATGCTCAAGTGCCCGAATTACTCGAATGCATACTTCGTCCAACAAGTCCACCGGGTCGGCGTGCAATGCGAGAAGAAGAAGAATCCAGTCATCGCCAACAACAACGTAAACTCTCTCCAGAAGTTTTACGTTCGGTCTGCGAACACTCTCTTTGAAGAACGGATAAGACCAAGCAATGAGCCGAAGGTGCGCTTGTCTGTGGAACTGTTGATGCCCTAACCAATAGCTGATTTAACCGTACTGGATTGTTACACAGAGTTCGATGACTGACTGGGACTACGTCAGCTGGCTCGAACACTTTGCATCAATATGTGATCAGCAACCCTGTTTGGGTGGAGGCAAGAGTAGAATCGACGCTCTTGTTGCTCTGCATCATGCTATCGATCACTTGCCGAACACAGACACAGCAAGTCGAATAATCAAGGGATGCTTTCTCCTGACAGCTGGGAGTATAGTTGCAGAAACCAGGCTCTCCAGCGAATCAGCACCGGTGCGTTTGAAGGACACGGAGATTCGTCGTATCCTCTCGAGCGATCTATTCCATTCTACCATCCGACCTGAGCACCAGGATGTTGTCGTCGCAGCATTAGGGCTCAATGACTCGAAGACTCGAGGCAAACTTTCAGTAGATCCATTGGAATTCTATCTTGATGGCATTCATGGATCCTGCCGTGCAGCACGCGAAGATTTATCAGCTTTCACCGAAGGTCAGCTTGGTTTGGCACTACGATTGGTGCGTAAGGCTTCCACGCAATTGTTCAGTATTTCCAGTACACTATCAATAGGAGCAAATCTTGCTCTCCCGAGGTAAGTGGCGTTGAAAGCAAAGATATGCATTCCCCTCGTTTTCTAATGTGTGGAAGTTCAGCCTCATTGCCTCAGCCGACCTGCTCCGTCGCATACGAACCCGTGACGAGACGAAGATCACTGGAGGACTGGAAGACTCATTTATATCGTTGGAAGGCCGAATCAGGCGGTTCTCTGTGTGCATCAGTGCAAAACAAGCAAGAATGGCTGACGGCGAAGACTCATTAGTCCATCTTGCAGCTATGACGCAGCAGATAAGCTTGTTCCAGGCACTGTTGAATCATGCTATGCTTGATTCGTGGAAACAAAGCTCAGTGATGGGCTCACTTTTGAATGATCTGCAAGCTATTGCTCGCGAATCGTACGTGTGTGCATCATCGTATTACAAGAAGCAACACTATGATCTCGTTGAGCTCTCTGTGGAGGCAGCGTTCGAGCTATCAAGATATTATCTGGAACAAGTGATGTGCAACGAAGAGACTGCAAAGAACCCCACCGATATCGAAGCTGCCCACGGCTCCCTCAAGATTGATGCACTCGCTGGTCTTTTAGCGTTCAGCTGCCGCCAACAAGGCAAACTGTCCCTGTCCCGGAAGTACCAAGGACACGCAATTCTGTATTCAAGTGATCCAGCTTCTGTGGCAACGAGTGGTGTGATTGACAAGTACGTGAATGCCATCATTGATGAGTCGAACGATCCATCCTGTGAACAGACAGATGAGAATGTTCTCAAGATTGTGTGCTCGCTCTGCGAGAGTACTACATCGGCGTGGAGTGCTCGAGGCATTCAGGAGGAGTTAGTGGCATCGGTGACGCGGATGTGTGTGGATAGCTTCGAGCGTTTTTCAGCTCGGCTTCTGGACCAGCTTCGATCATTGAATGGCGCGTCCAATGACAGTGTTCAACGCACTCCCCGACGGGCGATCAAGTTATGTTCAGAGGTCGTTCTGGGGCTTTGGAGGTTGCTGTGGGCGAGGGGAGACAAATATTCTGCTTCGCTGGTCGAACCAATGGAACAGGTACTCAGTGCCATCAGCAATCGGAACACGGCGTTTTGTCAATATCTCCTCGATCGAAACAGCTCTCTCGCTGTGAGTGGCTTGTGGGCAGCCCGCAATGGTCTAAGTCTCGCTATCGAGTCACTCTCAACCCCGCAGGGAGCCAACGAGATTGATGTTGGAGGCTGCTACGGTTGGCGAGGTGTGTTCACACTAGAGGTTTGTCAGATGGAGAGATATTTCGACGAGAAACCGGCCGCGGAAAGAGACTGCTGTACCAGCATAGAAAACGAAGCACTAGATGACATCCGGCAGTGCCTCCAGCGTTGGCGAGAATGTGCGACCGATGTATGCAGGCGATCGTGTACATACTTTTTTGATTCCCGAGGCGTCGCCTTTTGCTTGGATGCGATTTGCCATGCTCTCTTCCTTATGTCGAATTTTCAACTGGAGTCGGAGGCAAGAGCTTTGCTGTCAAAGGTACACGCTTGCTCAGGTGACAACTCAACGTCTGCTGATTTTGCAGTCGGCCTTCCCAGTATAGTGCTACAGCCCACACATCTGCCGAGTGAAGCTACAGCTGATGATGGCAGACTATCTCGAAGCCAAGAAAGTCTATCCCCTGACGATGATAGCCCTGGAATTCTTCGTCTCAGTTTGATTGACGCAGACATCGGTCTGTGTTTAGCTTCAGTCAACGCGGGCGATGTAGCTCATGCAAGAATTCATCTCTCAAGTGCAGTTCGTGAAATGGACGATTTACGCTTATCTGTCAAGATATCGACAGAAAACTCGCATCATTACAGTGCTGTAGCTATGCGAGAGATTGCCTTGCTCATGGCAGAGTCCGAAGTCGTTTTCCACGAAGGGGACATAGGGCAAGCCATACGAGCCGCAAAGTCGGCGCTTTCGATTTGCTGGAGAATCTCGAGGAGAGTTGGTATTCTGGAGCCGGACCGAGAGCGACTCGAGTTGCCCGAAGAGGTGAAGGCTGCTCTTGGCAAACATGCTGATCAGGCCCAAAAGGCATCCCAGCTAATGTCGTTTCAAGCAATCGAATGCTGGTCATGGGACACCTTGCTTGCTGCTAAACTCACCCTATCCCGAATCGCCTATTTGTATGTGCTCCAGAACGAGCCGTTCCGATCATCAGTGTATCACGCAGAGGCGATGACATTGGTACGTGGGGTCGTTCCTAATGTCACGAGAACTCGGCCTTTCTTTGAGTTCGCGCAACTGCAAATTCTTGCAGAGAGAACAAGCCACGCGACTGCGGTACATCAGCTGGTGACAGTTCGCTCGGACAGCAAACCAGATATCGCCAGTAATGAAGCCAAGATTGACACAAGCGTGATCGTACAGAATTGTGAAGTACAGATTCAGCGAGGCGATCTTTGCCTGCTTGAAGAGGACATGGAGCAAGCCGAGGAGAACTATGAGCGATCGCTACGATTGTTAGAGAGAGCTGATCAAAGCATACCAGCTGTGAGAAATGTCGCGTGTGGCTGTTTGCGACGGATTCTCAAACTTGAGCTGCGAGCCGCAACAGCTCCGTTTCATGAAGACAAGGTTGCACGGATTCTAGAGACCCTGAAAAAGTTGAAGAAGGCGCTCAAGAAGTGTCCAGACGTAGTTGAACATGCCCTGTCGACATGTCAGCTCGTGCGTGCGAGTTTGGCTCTTCTCCGATCGGGATCATCCAAAGCATTCCTGCCTGCAGATAAACTTGCGACTTTTATGATTGAGGTATTGTCGCGATGCGACCACTTGGGCGTTGTCCACGTGACTCAGGAAGCCCGCTTGACTATGGGACTAGTCTGTCTGATGCGATCTGAATCCAGTGGAGATGTTCATGACGACAACCTTGGAGCGAGCATCAACTGGGCAGCGGCAGGGTTATTGTCTAGCTACCACGTTATGGGGCCTTTCAACAACGAGGACCGACTTTCTGTCGAGGGTGATAACGGCATCAAAAACGTCAGCTCCGTCGTGAGTGGTCTGAATACTTGCATCCAGCAGTTTTTACCACCGACGTGGCTGATCGTATCCATTATTGTGGATGAGCAATCGGATCTTACGATATCTATCATACCGGTAAGTGCAGTCTCTGGTGATGTTCCCTTCACGTTGCTCAGTTTTGTAATGTCAGACCAACGGGTTAGAGCCGACATCGTTCTGGATGGGCGAAATCAAGTGGCAGAGGACAATCCAAGAACTAAACATCATCATCGAGACCTCTCGGTGAGTCCATCCTTTGACTCCTTTCGACAAAACTGTACTGACTGTGATGCTGTCAGGAGAACACTATTCGAGAATAATACGAGCGATTCACAGGAATGGACAGCTGAAAAGAAGAAGCAATGGTGGAACATCCGGAAAGAGCTGGACGATCGCTTGCGAAACCTCGTAACAAAGCTTCAGGTCACGCTCCCCGCCACAATATCCTCACAGAACTGCCTCTGATGGTCGTGCTTCTATTGTAGGCATCTTTGAGCTTTTGGCGTGCTCTGCTCACTTTCTTACCGGATACTCAGCCGTCCAACTCCATCTCGACGCTCCTTAAGGAAATCGCATTGAAGATTCACAACAGCCCACGCAGCTTGACCGCGAGGAGCATCTGGTTGATATCTGCCGTTCAAGCTGCAAATAGTATTCTCAGTGATGACGAGCTGCTCCAGTGCATAGATCACGTTGCTCTCGAAGAGAATACGTCGATCCAGCACGAATTGGCGAAGAACCTGGTGAGCATGATTCGTGCAAGCCGTATGTCAGCACTGCCTGTTCAATCGGTATCGACAATTCTTGTGCTTCATCACCGCTTGGAAGGGTTTCCGTGGGAAGGGCTCGACGTGTTAAGTGGGCGTTCTGTGACAAGAATGCCATCCATTGAAGTCATCCTCCGGAACGCAGCGCAATCAAGATCCGAAAATGGAGAACGGTCAGATTCAGTCACTGCCTACGCCGACCCGTCATCTGTGTCGTTTCTACTCAATCCAGCCGGAGATTTGAAGTCCACACAGAGTAATTTGGAGCCTTTATTCCGTCGTGGAGAAGCCCAACTCGCTTGGCGAGGCGTGGTAGGCGAGGTGCCAGAAGAGGAATGGATGAGGTAAGTTTTTCTGGATCATCGTTAGCGATGGAAGTGGCACATCTAACTTCTCTTTCATTTCCTTCTACGCAGGCAAGCTCTTTTGGAGAGCAGCTTGTTCGTTTTCTGTGGCCATGGTTCAGGTGAAAAGTATTTCCACCGCGACAAGATCGCTGCTTTGCGAGGACACGGCTGCGCAGCAGCGCTTCTTTTCGGATGCAGCAGTGGGCGAGTCGAGCGCGAAGGTGTGTTCGGTCCGAACGGCGCGGTGATCTCCTATTTGCAAGCTGGAAGCCCCGCGGTTGTTGCTATGCTCTGGGACGTCACAGACAAGGACGTCGACTTGATGAGCAGAGACATCCTCGAGAATTGGCTTCTAGGTGACTCGGAGCGATCGATCTCTCCTCAAGGGGAGATCTTGTCCACGGCCTTACAGCGCTCACGCCGACTTTGCAAGCTCCAGTATCTGAACGGCCTCGCAGCCGTGTGCTATGGCCTTCCTCTTCGAGTGAAACCTCGCTCAAGCGACGTGATGGGCACACCGGAACCCAAGCGGCGGAAAATGCGATGAATAACCCTCCGTCATCGGGCCCTCTTTCCACTGACATGACAGATGCAGGTCCTGGGCAGCAAGCAGTCGGGAATTTGAAGTGGTCAAGAGGGACATCAAGGGCACGCTCGTTGACATCCATCCAAGCCGATGCGTGGGATATCTCCACGTCTACTGGCGAAAGCTCTGGCAGTACCGGAATCCAAAAATTCGATCACATTGTCAAAAGAACCCTTGTTTCATGGTTTCTGGCACCCACTTCTGGCTGTAGCCATCTTTGGGTGAGTAGATCTGATCCCATGAACAGACCCAATCAGTTGGCTCTGACGCACTTGGCGTCGCTCCGGTCAGATC
>JAADVY010000342.1:0-18895 GCA_023336035.1 Pythium plurisporium
CCCGCGCCTCGTGTCGACCCATCCCGCTAGTCCCGTGTCCCCAAAGTTGATCCCGACGTGCAAGACCAGTCTGAGCTCTGTTTCGTACCGCATGCGGGTCACGCTCCGCTTCGCGACCAGTCTCTGTAGCTGTGTGACGCTGGAGATGCCCATTGTACTCAAGCACTTTCGGCTGGCCGACGCGACGGCAGAACTCAACACTGTCGAGCTTCGAGTGGAATGAGGGGGGCAGACAAGTAAGTCACAACACTCGTGCAACCAAAAAAGAAGACCCGTACACAGAAACCATAACACCACAAAGTCTTAGTCCATGACGAGCAGCTGCACGCCACTGGAACCTCCAACATTAAACGTCACGGGAACACGCACGCGGGCGGCTTTCGCAAGCGCAAAGTAGCACTCGACCGCGACGAAATACTCGAGACCCAGAAAATGCGACGTGAGAGTGGGCAGCAGAGGTCCGTGCTTGGGTTTATCGCGTGGTGAGAGTGGAAGCTGGAGCGCGAGCTTTGCGAGTCCCCCGCACGAAGAGATCCCTAGACTCTCTGGCTCAAAGCGGCGACTGCACACGACGCGCGAGCCACTCTTGAGTCGTTTGCTTGAGAAGCGGCAGCTGCTATGGCGATCGATTGTTGCGTCCTGACACAGTGCGACCTTGACGTACTTCAGCCGACGCACCGTGTGGATGTCGACGGTGGCGTGGGCTTCCACAATCGAGTCGGCGTTGAACACGTCGGTTGGTAGCTCCATCTGCATGCTGCAGGAGCCGCTCTTGACGAGACAGAGTAGCTTCACTGCATTCTCTTGCTGGCCACTCACTGGCTTACCGTCGTGGATCGTCCGGACCAGTGGCTGGTCGATCGTGAGTTTTCCGGATGCGTGGAGATCCGCCTTGGTCATCGAATCCACGCGTAGCGTCGCCTCGACTGTGTACTCGACCTTGGTTCTCACGTCCTCCAGGTCGCCAATGCGAGACCGCTGAAACTGGAGAGTGGGCGGTAGGTCGGTCTTGGGGAGCTGGAACGAGAACGGATACTGCAGTTCGCCGTCGAGAAACATCGCGTCTGGCCGCGACAGCTCGATCGTGTGGTGGAGGTGGAGGAGCGAGCGCCAGTGAGGGATCCGCACCTCGTCGATGGTCGTGAACCACCGGAGCCGCTGCGTGCCCGTGATGGTCACGCTCAGTTCTGATAAAGCGAGCTGTCAGTACCTCTCTCGATTCCCATGCGAATCTAGAATACGTACGGGCGCTGGCGATAGGCTTGCTCACCGTCAGATGCACGACGCCCACGACGAGATCGCCGGGCAGCAGCGCGTCGTCTCGCTCGAGCTCCACGCGTACGACGCCGCACACGCCCAGCTGCAAATGCCGCGCCAATTTGCCCATTCGTGCAGCGCGGAGAAGAAGCCAAACTGACTTGACGTGGAGGTGAGACTGTCGTCGGCAACACACACCATCACTCTGCATTGTTGGGTTCAGGTGGAGTGGCGTGGCTTCCCACTGGCCAATCGCGTGTAGCCATTTTCATCGCGAATCGTGGGCGTTGGACTCGCGACCTTTGGCTGTGTGACTCGGCCATCCCCGAGTGAAGAGAATGGTCCATACAGTAGAACCAAGTTCAACCACAAACAAACCGAACTTATCCAGAATGTGCATACCCAACGCACCGCGACGGCGAACCTATCCAGGTCGTGCATAGCCGGGCAATCAACTCGGGCCGTGGGGACAGCAACGATCCTAAAGGGGGATCCAGGGAGCGTCTCGCCCAGCGGCTACCACTGACAACATGCGTGCCGTTTTCCACATGACGAGACTCAAGTCGGAAACGTGCTCACTTGGACCTGCGGCAAGTCGAGACGGCTCCGATGCTTCCGTCCAACCTCTCGGCTGTATCGTGACCAAGCCGAGTCTCACGGCAGGGGAGGTGTTTGGTGGCTCTCTGGCCGTCAAGATTTGTGACACGGAGTCCCAGTTTTTTACAGGTGAGTCGTCATGCTCGTGGAGAACCCTAGACACAAGCGATCCCGGCAGGACGCAAGAAGGAGAACATCCTTGTCAAGGTATGTAGATACCATTGAAGACCTTGATTTTGTCTGTTGCACTGATTGGGACGAGAAACATCCGGGACCTTTGAAGCCTTGTCGGCGTCGTAATACTTGAAGGATTGTGGGGCGTCGGCACGTAGGTTGGCGAGAATATCAGCCATATTGACTGCTCTGCTTTGCCGGCAACACGTGTTCCTGAATAGATCGCGAGGTGCCCATCGTGCTTTGCGACGATGAACCCACGACGATCGCACAAAGCGGCCAGGATCTCACCTACTGTAGCCTTCACAATACGTATATTAGAAGGACGCTTCAATTGCAACGACTTGATCAGCAAGAGCCGGCAGAGCCCTTCATCGCAGCTGTGCTTTTCACCAGGCGGAGAGCTGCAGTTGCCGAGGGTCGGCCAGTTGGTGAGGACGGATTTTACATGCTAGCAATAGGTAAAAGCCCAAATACTGGTCAACCAATCTCTACCATAGACATCCGGTGGTAGATTGAGATGAACTCTCTCCCGTCGAGATTCGCTCAGCGGCTTGTGATGGCATCGCAATTGGGGCGACCCCATTCTTGCTTTTCTTTCCCGACTCGCAGCAGCATCTTTATCAACTCTTTGCAAGGATGCAGATCATCAGCAAACTGCTCGTGTGCGCGATCCTATTCGCTGCTGTCGCGAATGCGGACGAGGACACGTTCCGCAAAGGCTGCGAGTCGGCCGACGATGCTGAGACGCCGGCCGTGACACCGGCTCCGTCGCCGTCCACTCCGATGACCTCTGCACCGGAGCCTGCTACACCAACGATCACGACGCCGGCGTCGCCCACCGCAGCTCCCACATCAACACCAGCGACTTCAACACCTGCAACGCTGTCTCCGGAGTCGACGACGTCCGCACCCACGACATCAACACCGACCACCTCGCCCCCCGTGACGACGACGGCACCACCAGAGACCACCACTCCTGTGACGCCCCCTGTGGCCACGACCCCGGCCCCCACCGAGACCACGGCGGCGCCAGCGCCCTCAGTCGACAAGACCGACAAGACCGCGATCTATGAGATCGGAGACCCCAAGTGTGCGGGTTTTGTACGGGTCTTTCCACCCTCAGGCACGCCGGACCGCACGGGCTGCGCGCTCGACTTTCAGGTCAAGTTCACAAAGACTTTGTCGGGCGCGGGCTGCGTGGTATGCACCACGGAGTTTGTGTACGACAACACGACGGCGCTGGCACTGCAGCCCGTGCCGCTCTGCGGGGACCTGCCGCTCTGCACGCGCTTCTACCGATACGACGACGTGACCGAGGCCGACGTGCTGTGCATGCTCAACCAGAACGGCGGTTCGCCGATCGAGGACCCCAAGGTCTGCAACTTTATCGACAATTAGGCGCGAAAGAGAGACGTGCCGTCTTGTGTGTGTGGCGAGAAATGGATTGTCAAATTTTGCGTTTACTCAGATGGCTACACATGAATGATACCGTATATCAGTAGGCTGGAATCGAAGCCTAGACCCCAGTCTCCATTCACAAACCCCCAGCCTTCATGGCGTCGCAGGCCAAGTCGCTGCGTCGACGGCTGCAGCGGCAGCTCGAGTTCTACCTGAGCGCGAGCAACCTGCGACAGGACAAGTTCCTGCAGCAGCACATGGACGAACGCGGCTTCGTGCCGGCCGCGCTGTTTCTTTCGTTTAACAAGCTCAAGCCGCTGCGCGCGACCGAGCGGCTGCTGCTCGAGGCTGCGGCCAAGTCGCAGGCGCTGCGCGTGGACGAGGCGCACGCGGTGATCGCGCCGTCGGAGGAGACGCTGCAGGAGGTGCTGGAGGGTGGACGCGCGGCCGCCGACGGTGTGTGTTGGACTAGGTATGAACATATCGGAGACCGTGGGGCTGACTGCATGTACTTACTACCTGCAGCTCAAACGATCTATGTGGAGGGGTACGACGTGGACGCGCACGACCATGACTCGCTGCGCCAGCTCTTCGCGGTGTACGGAAAGGTAAGGGCGTTTTTGCGGGAAGACAGAGGTGTGGAGAAGAAGAACTCACTGGTGCTGGTGCAGGTGACTCTGGTGAGCATGCCGCGGTTCTCGCCGAGCCGCAAATTCAAGGGATTCGCGTTCGTGGAGTTCGCGACGGTCGATGCCGCTCAACAGGCGCTGCAGGCGACACAATCGGCCGATCGCGACGCGTCACTCAATGGCTTGCGTGCGATGAGTAAGATGCAATGGCTGGAGATGAAGGAAAAGCTCAAGGCACAGCTCGGTGGAGACACCAGGCCACCTCCTACGAATAGTACTGGGATCTCAACAACGGCGACTAAGCCTGAGACGACGATCGTCACAAGCACAGAGCCAAACGTGGTTAGCTCAAGTGGCCACGTTCGTTTCCGAGACGAGGACGACGACGAGGATGAGCGATCAGACGATGGTAAACGGCAACGCACGACTCAACACTAATCCACTAGTTCAAACTCTTTGTCACACAATACTT
This sequence comes from Pythium plurisporium, assembly GCA_023336035.1. Taxonomy (NCBI): domain Eukaryota; phylum Oomycota; class Peronosporomycetes; order Pythiales; family Pythiaceae; genus Pythium; species Pythium plurisporium. The sequence goes on from JAADVY010000342.1 coordinate 4,531, forward strand.
AGACGCGATCAAATACGAAACGCAGCCGCGTCGATGTGCTCGAGGTCGTAGAGCTCCGACAGCTTCTTCATCATCTCCTTTCGACTCGCGCTGGTGGTATTGTCGTAGATGAGATCGTACAACGAACTGAGATTGAACACGACAACGGCACTTAAGAAGCGTACTGGGTCCGACCGAATCATCCGCTCGAGCGCCGCGACTGCACCCTTCACGTCACAACAGTACAACGCGCAAATCGCAAAGTTGTTCACGGCCACGCAGACGAGGTCTTCCTCCAGCAGTAGTTCACTGGCAAAGTCAGCATTTGGGTGGGTTGGCGTCTGCAGTGGTCGCGCCATCTCCATGTTGAGCGCTGCATCGAACGCATTCAGTGCTTCTTGGAGTTTGTTTTGCGCGAAGAGCAGCAGCCCGTCGTTGACAAGTAGACGCCCCTGGAGTTGTCGAGCGAGTTCGCCTGTTGAAGCGTCAACACATCCTGGAGTTTTCGCTTGAGCTCCCTTTTCGGCAGTCGTACGAGCAAGACGGAAGAGGTGTTCTGCGTTCGTGAGGTCACCCATCTGCAAGTGGATACGACCGAACCGAGAGAGGACGAGAACGCGCTCGAATTCTTCCAAGCGATCGGTCTGTTCAGATGCATAGAACCATCGGGGTTGAGCATGTCGGTGCAAAACAATCAACACAATAATGCCGCGACACTTACATCAATGGTCGCGCTCACGCGAAGCGCAAGGCTAAACTTGTTTTGCAGCACGAGGTGGTTGACGAGTGCAAACTGGGTGATCCGCAGCCACGTCCACGCCGTTGTGGGCGGGCACCCGAGAACCTCCGACTCGTTCGACTGTGTGATGGCGTTGCGGATCCGCGCGATGAGCTGGAAAAGCTTTTTTTCGTGTTCGACGGCATTTCCCTTGTACTTGTGGAGCACGGCCTCGAGCAAGCGTAGTCGCAACGACACAAACGCGTCTCGCGGCGAGGACGACGCTGGATCGTCCAGATCGCCAATCTGGTCTAGTACGCTTGTGGCGTTGTCGTAGTGGCCGTCCTTGATCAGCCCGGCGAGCCACCACGACTTGATCTCCAACGTCAATGCTGCGTCGTTGGAGGGGTTCTGCAGCATCGACAGCGACTTTTTGGTGAGCGTCTTCCATCGCTTCTGGCGATACAGTTCCTCGAGTCCTTCGACCGTGTCTGGTACATCCGCAAGCGTGAGCCGCTTGGCCGCTGGGACCAGTGGCTGACTGTACTCGGGGAAAAGCGACCCATCCGCCATTCCACCACCAGCTGCAGCACCACCAAGGTACTGATCCTCGACCGACACATGCAGAAACTCTTGCAGCAGATCATCGGCGGTTCGCACCTGCGCGTGGATGCGAGGGGACGCTGCGACGCCCACGTTGCCACTGGGCGTCCGCTGGTGGAGCGCGACGCGCGGTGACGGCGTGGCACTGGTTAAGGACGACGACGACTGCATGCGGGACGAGTCGGCGTACCCAAGGAACGGCGCAGCCGGCGGTGGTGGCTGGCTAAAGCCCCGCGAGGCGTGGTGGTGGTGGTGCTGTTGTTGTTCGTCGTGGGCGGTCTGGCCGTACGAGAAGCTCTGGGTCGTGCGCACGGGTGGCGGCGCGGGATGCGACGCGTCCGGCGGGCCAAAGAGGTTTTCAAAGTTCTGGTTGAAGGCCGGCGACGGCGAGGAGGAGGAGGCGGAGGTCGCGACGCCGACAAGTGTGTTGGCGGCCGAGCGTTCGACGCGCGGGAAGAGATCCGCCGCCGGCTGAGACGGGGTGGCCTGGTAGGCGTTGATGTGGTCCATCGAGTGGTACCGGTCGGACGAGGAGGAGGAGGAGGAGGCCGACGGGGGCGGCGACGGGAAGAGCCGCGCGAACGGGTCGGTGGCGGTGGCCGTGGGCGTGGTCGCGGCGGCCGTCGGGGTGGACGTCGCGCCCGAGAGGCGGCGCGAGGGCACGAGCGGCGTGGCCAGTTGCGTGGGCGTGGCTCGCACGGCGACGCCCGGGAATTGGCCGGGGGCGGCGCCGGGGAGGAGGTGGTTGACCATCGCGACGGGGCTACGGGGGAGAGCGTTGGTGAGATCCATTCCCATTGAGCGAGCGTGTAGTTAGCGACGCACCCGGAGGACGCGAAGGGCGAGGGACGGGGCTGCTGTTGCTGCGTCTGTGCCGGCGGCGCGTGGCCGAACGCCTGCGTGCGTTGCGGGTCCATTTCTCGACCTCTCTGCTTGTTCTCCCAAGGTTTGGTTTAGTGACGCGTCACAGAAGTGAGAGGAAAGTGCTTCACGACCGGTAACGAAACCGGTTTTACGATCCATCTCCCACGCCCGCTCGGCTGACGTCCAACGTCCGACGAAAAGTAGTGTGCGCGCAGAAAACAGAACCGTTCTTCGTTCTCCCCCAACAGCGGAACAAAAAAACAAAAAGCAACGAGAACAAAAAACGTCATGAGCGACGACGCGCCGGCCATGGAACCGCTGCTGCCTGTGCACACGCACGCAGTCGCCGCGTCGGCGGTGGAGAACTCACCGCCCGACGGTTATGGGGGCCGCTTCGCGCACGACACCGACTTCAGCAAGTCGCCTAAGCTGCGCGAGAAGTACTTCAAGCGCCTCGGCTACACGCCACTCGCGTTCCGTGTGCGTAGCACCGATCATTGTTTTGCTCTGGCGTTTTTTGTTCTGCACAGTGAAAAAGGAGTGGCTAATGTTTCTGTTCTGGTCGTGGTTAGAACGTCAAGCGCTTTGGAGCGTTCATCGCTTCGCTCTCGCCCATGCACCGCAAGCGTCCCAAGGTGCGTTTGGATGGTTAGACTCGATGGTTAGACCGTTGCGAAACCTAACCATCGTTGCCCTACCTAGTCGAGCGATGAAGAGACGGACGAGACGCTCGAGAGCGACGCGTTCCCGTATCATCAGTCGATCATCCCGTCGAAGGGGTCTATCCGTGGCTCGGTCTTCAACCTCGCGGGCGCGACGCTCGGCGCCGGCGCGCTCTCGTTGCCCTACGCCGTCGCTGTCTCGGGCGTCGCGTTTGCCGTGCTGCAGCTGCTGCTCGCGTCGTTCCTCACGGTTTACACGATCCGCCTGCTCATCCGTGCGGGGGATCTAACCAAGTGCGTTTCGTTAGACCTCGGTTGTCGTGGCTCTACCAAATCTAACCATCTCATTTCTGAGTCAGGCTCAAGTCGTACGAGGATCTCGCCATGTACTGCTTCGGTAAGCGCGTGGCCATCTTTGTGGAGCTCAACATCCTCATCTTCTGCTTCGGCATCGCCGTCGCGTACCTCGTGACGCTCGGCGACATCATCACGCCGCTCGGCGAACTCTATTTCGGCGCCGCCAGCATGTTCGCGCAGCGCTGGGTGCTCATGTCGGTCGCCTGCGTGACCATCATGTTCCCGCTCTCGCTGCTGCGCGACATCAGCAGCCTCCAGTTCTCGTCCATTCTCGGCGTGCTCTCGATCATCTTCCTGGTCTTTGCCGTCTGTCTGCGCTCGATCATGCACGCGCAGGCGCACGGACTACCCAAGGATATCAGCTGGAGTATCGAGCTGTCGCGGGGCGCCGACTTCATGCTCAGCGTGCCCATCGTCATGTTTGCGTTCACGTGCCAGGTGAACGTGTTCTCGATCTACACGGAGCTCCAGCGACCGTGCATTCGCCGCATGAACAAGGTCGTCGACCGTGCGACCATGATCTCGCTCGGCGTGTACCTCGTCATCGGCGTGATCGCGTACCTGGCGTTTGGTCATGACCTCGTGAACCCCAAGTACAAGGGCAACATCCTGCTCAGTTTTCCGCTCCAGGACACATGGATCGCGATCAGCCGAGCTGCGATCACGTTCACTGTGGCCGTCGCCTTCCCGCTTAACATTTTCCCGTGCCGCTTCACGATCGACATGATGTTCTTTGCGTACTCGCGCGATTCGCTCTTGCGCCACGTGCTTGTCACTAGCGGTCTCGTCTTCATGGCGCTGCTGCTCGCGATCTTTTGTCCCAGCATCAATGTGGTCTTTGGTATCATTGGCGGCACGTGCTCCGCGGTCGTGTGCTTCTGCCTGCCAGCCGCGTTCATCATCAAGCTCGAGGATGGGCCACTACTTGGCCCCAAGAAGCTCGGCTCGGTCGTGCTCTTTGTTGGAGCGGTGATCATCGGTGCTGTGGGCACGGGCGTGACGGTGTGGTCAAATCTGCTCATGAAGTAACGCATCACGTGGCCAAAGCGACCAGAGATTCCAGTTAGCACCCTCAGAAGAAGCAGCATACAACCGAACTCGAAATTGATAAATCGATTTTTGCCCTCGACGCTCTCGTTTTCCAACTCGTACCACCTTCATGATGCATGGACCGCGCGTGGAGACGAAAACTCGACCGTGAAAGAGAAGAGACTGTCCATGATCGGCTCCTGCAGTGCCTCGTCGATCTTCAACATTTCGACCTGCAAGCGGAATGCGATGTCGTCGCTCGTTTCCGTTTGTAGCGGCGCTTCCAACTGGCATGACAACCCAATCGTCAGTACGTCTGATATGATTACTGTAGGTTATGATCCCAGTGTTCCATCTAAACGACTCACCGGCACGCGAAACTTGGCCAAGTTTCGAACGGTGGACACGAGGTGGCGATTGCGTCCGCTCGCACCAGCGCCCGTCAAACTTCCTCGCGCGTCTCCCGCGAACGCGTCCGCGATTGTTGGATCTTCGTACGCACCTAGCACAATCGGCGTCGCGTCTTCAAGCAGCACCTACGGTTGGATAAAGAGCCAACGATTAAAACATACCCCCGCCAAACGACGCAGACACGAAGCTTACCTTTGCGTAATGGGCTGGCGCCTCGCCAGGCTGGCAGACAAGTTGCACTGGCACATCGAGCGGGTTCTCTATCAGCAGCACGCAGTCGAAACGCATACTCCCTTGGCCCGACGGCTCAGCGACGGGCTGCGGCAGCACTTGGAACGTGAATACAGACACGTAGTGAACACCGAGATTCGCCTTCTTGAACCACGAGGCAGGTACTGGCAGCGAGCTGTCCCCACTCATCGGACTGATCTGTGGCTTGACGAGAATGCCCGCTGAGCCACGCTTGATGGATTCGACACAACGCCACGTCCGCTTGACTCGCAGCAGCGGACGATGCGGGAAGAGCTGCTTGGCATCCCGCGGCTGGTCGAGCGGCATGAGCACGCGCTGCGTGAGCGTCGCGACCTCATCCATCTCGCCACGCGCGGCGATCGTCTCCAATTCCCGGTCGTCGTCAATTTCCAGCTCGCTAAAGCGTGCGAGCTGTTGCTTGAGCTCGGGCCACTCGTGCTCGCGGCGCTGCTCGTCGAGCCACTGCTCTCGCTCGTGGATCCGCTCGAGTGTGTGGTCGTACTTCCACGAGCCCATCTCGGCCAGTCGCTGCGGTCGGAATTTTTTCATCTGCTGCTCGCGCTGCAGCTCCTTCATGGAGCCTGCGAGCGACTGGAGTGAGCTGGAGCGGGTCATCGCCGCGAACGACAGGCCGCGACGGAGTGCACCGCCCGCACCACTATTACTCGTGTGGGACCGCGCGGTGGCGTTGGCCGACGCGAGCGTGCCGTGGTGGGAGAGCAGCGTGTGGAAGACGTCCTCGTGGTCGGTCTCGCGCTCGCGAGCGACGGCGGTCATGAGCAGCATGTCCGGATCGTCCTCCAGCAGGCCGACGTCGAGCGAGTCCCAGTGGCAGTGCGAGCACGCAAAAAAGTACTTGCGCTGCGCCTCGTGGCGTGCCGTGGAGAGCACGTTGCCGCACGCGGCGCACGCGAAGCAGCGGCTCGAGCGGTTCTGGTAGATGCTCGCCTCTTTGGACGGCAGGTTCACGAGCAGGTACGCGCAGTAGTAGGACTCAAACTCCTCGACGCTGCAGCTCGGACGACGGCAGACGAGCTTCTGGCACAAATCGCTGAAGAAGAGACGCCCGAGCGGCGCCCAGTGGCCGCACGGGCACGCGTACTGCACGCGCGGGGGGGCCATGGTGGTGGGTCGGCGGGGGTGCCGGTGGGGATTACAATGGGCAGGAGTTGGCGGCTCTCGTGGGCCGGGTAAAAGTGGTTGGTTGATGCGGGTTGTGTAGATTAATACTGAAACGAGGTGAACTGGGGAAACGGTCCAGACCCGTTTCGGAACGGACCCGTGGAGCTGCTCGCACGGTGGATATGCGGCCACCAAAAATCTCGGAGCTAATCCCGACGAAATGATGCAACGCGTGCTTCGCTCCACGGCGCTTCGCGGAAGCCGCCAAACTCTGGCGATGGTCCGCACCACCAGAGCGGCCCGCAACTCTGCGCTCATGCCCTCGGTGGTCGCAGTGCTGTCGGTAACGACGGCCATCGGCAATGGCGTTTTGCACACGCGCGGCTTCGCCAAGGCGACCAAGACCAACAAGGGCAAAGGCGGCAAGAGCGACAAGCCAGCGGCCAGTGGAGACGGCGATGGTGTCGAGGGAGATGAGGCAGCCGTGAAGGCGCTGTTCGACAAGACCACCAAGAACATGCACGGCGCCGTGCTGCAGTTCACACGCGCGCTGGCGCAGATGCGGCCGGGCAAGGCCGACGCCGGCATGTTCGACGAGCTCCACGTGCAGGCGTACGGCGCGCACGTGGCGCTGTCCCAGGTGGCGCAGGTGGCGGTCGCGAGCAGCCACGCTGTCAGCATCAACGTGTACGACCCGTCGGTGCGTGGTTCATGCCAAGGTTGTGGACAGATGGGTGGAGCTCACAACGCGGTGCTCCACAGCTCCTGCAGGACATCAAGAAGGCCGTCGAGGCCATGAACCCTGTGTTCTCTGTGCGGGAGGACAACAACGCGCTCCACGTGTCGTTTCCCAAGTAGGCAAAAGCTACTCGCTGGTTCAGTCGAGTGGAGATCAAAGGGATCTAATGTCGTTCTGCCCCCCTGATAGAATATCGAAGGAGACCCGCGCGGAGCTCATCAAGGCCGCCAAGAAGCAGGCCGAGACCTCGCGTCAGCATGTGCGTCGCGTGCGCCAGGACGCGATGAACAGCGCCAAGAAGTTCAAGGAGCACATGTCGGAGGACGACGTGAAGAAGCAGCAGGACGACATCCAGAAGCTCACGGACGACGCGATCGCCGAGATCGGCAAGCTCCTCGCGGCCAAGGAAAAGGATCTCGTCGAGGTGTAGTCGACCGGAACGAAATGAAAAATCCTCTTGAAGCGACACGCATCGAGCGAGGGAACGTGGGTGGCGTTGGTGGGTATGGCGGATGGTTGCTTCTGGTGGTACAGCTGTGAATGGTACTGTAGGACGAGCTCTCGCGACGTTCTTAGTTGGCTGCGGGGTACGTGCAGCAAGCCCATTCCCGTTCATTCGGTGTGGGGTGTTGGTGAGACCCAAGAGGTCCAGTTGTCTGTCAACAATAGCAGGAACGTCCGTTTTCGCACCCACCACGTGGTGATGTCAACAATCACGTTAGCCAAGGCTATCGATTACGATCCAAGCTTCGCCGCAACAAAAGCTCACCTTGCTCATCCACTTGACAGCCAGTTCGGCGCCACAGTGGGACCCACGCCTCGTCGTGATGGACACGATGGACGCGGCCGAATCTGGAGGTGGGTGAGGCGCGTGTCGTGGGTGGAGGCACTTCGTTTGTGCCGACAGCAGTTGTCTTGCCTCCTCTTGCAGCGCTCACTTTTCAAGCGATCAGATCCCATTGACGTCGACCATGCTCCGCCCGTCCAGCTTGTTGCCTCTCGCACTTGCACTTGGTGCAGTGAGTGCCGCCGTGCCCGCCTTCGACGTGCCGACGTTCGACTACGCGTCGCTCGATGCCGGTACCACGCCCACCCGCGTGCTCCAAGCGCTGGAGGCTGGCGGTATCGTCTCGTTGCGTGGAATCCCCAACTACGCGAATGTGCGTGAACGATACTTGCGTGCGGCCGTGGACTGCGCACTCGCGATGGAGGACGCCGGCCATTCGGAACACGTCTCGACCAAACACTTTGAGGACGGTACGCGCCGACTCACGCTGCGTGCGACCGCCGGCCGCGAGCTGCAAGACGCCGTCGAGACGCCCGCACTCGCCGCGCAGTGTCCTGGCTACCACAGCGCGTACCGCGACTTCAGCCGTACGCTCGAAAACGCCGTGGACTCGTTCTCGTCGGCGCTTGACGGCACGCCGTTCCGTTTGAGCGACGGCGAGAAGGTGCTCACGCCGCACCGCCTGCTCCACGAGGCGGTCCGTCTCGACCACTTTCATCTGTACGAGGCCAGCAAGTCGGCTTCGGCGGCACCAGTGGAGACCGAGCGCGAGCTGTCGTTGCGGCTCCACGAAGACCACGGCATGTTCATCGCGATGGCAGCTCCGGCGTTCTTCGACGTGGATGCCAGCGGCCGTGTCGTGCGACGCCGACTCGAGTCGGACGACTCGGGGCTGGTCATCCGCCGCGCCGAGGCGGAGCAGAGTGGCGGTGACGATTCGCTTGTGCGTCCAGTTCTCAAGGACGACGAACTTGTGCTCATGGCCGGCACGGGTTTCAAGCAGTGGCTCGAAGGAACTCACGAGATCCCAGCGGTGATGCACGGCATGCGTATGCCCAGCGAGCTCGTGAACGAGCAGCGTGATACTGTCAACGGCCATCGTCGCCTGCGTGCCTGGTTCGGTAAGATGACGCTTCTCCCGCCGTACCAGCGCATGCTCCGTGGCGGTGTCACGTTCGACAAGTTTACCAACATGACGACGCGCCACTTGCAGCGTTCGACGGACGGCGTCGACGACCGCGAGCTGCAGACAATCGGCTGTGCCGGCGGCCGCCGACTCGTCGTATCAGAAGGGAGCTGCCTCTATCGTGTCTGCAAGCCCCGACCCGAGTACGCGGACGCGAACATTTTCCCGAGTTGCCCTAACTCGTGCAACTATGAATACCCGTCGCAAAAGCAAGTCGACCGATGCAACACGAAGTGCGAGTGCACGGACCTCTCCACCGACGCGGGTCTCTGCTGGATGACGTGTGCAAAGTGGCTGCCCGAAGAGCAGTGCGCGCTCGACCGCCAGTACTGCCAGGGCACGACTATGAAGTGTGCCGGACCCGGTGAGCCCGTGACGCCGCAGCCCACGCACGACCCGGCCGAGATGCCGCCCAAGATCACGTACCATCCGATCACGATCACGCCGTCGCCGGTGCCCGCGACCCCACCGCCGGCACCCACGACGGTCGCGCCCGAGCCGACGACGTCGACGCCCGTACCGACGCCACCGAAGACCCTGGAGCCGACGACACCGACACCAACGACTGAGACCCCAAAGCCGACAACCACGCCAGAGGCGACGACCCCCAAACCGTCGACCACGATTCCCGTGACGGAGACGCCGGCTCCGACGATGACACCGCCGCGTGGTCAGTGTTAGACGGGAATGATGCTAGTTTGAAGTCTCTGGAGCGGATGAGTTGTAATTGCAGGTGACAACCACAAGCTGCCACTCATGATATGAGATCCTCGTCAATGGAACTGAACACACCACGTTTGACTGATACCGTGCACTGTATCTCCACAATCATTCTCGTCTCGTCCACCTCTGCTGCGTCGGATTTCTCTAGTAAACGTGCCGGCGATTGGCATCGCCACAGCCACCACGCGGATCGTCGCGTCCGCATCATCAAGTCATTGCTGATGCTCGATGGAGCGACGATCGACGAGTCGATGCACCCGGAAAGTTGAAACCAAGTGCATCCACCTCGTCAACAATCGCCGCCAGCGTGGCGCGAGCAGATCCGGACTGAATGCTTGAAGCGCCGTGTGTGCGTTCTCTTACGAGGATTCCCTGAGCCTGTCAGCGCAACACGCAATCTCTCCACCGTGGGCAATTGTTGATCATCTCGCGATGGGAATACCGGGGTGCTGCCATTTGCTAATCTACTCACCAGCCCACAAGCACCAGCCCCAGTCGACTCCACCCTCTTCTTTCTCTCAATGTTCCGCACATTGTCGCTGCTTCTCTCCGTGGCGACGGCTCTGCTCGGTGCGACGACCGTCGCTGCCGCGGAGGTCTCATCCCACACGCTGCCGATCCTTTTTCTCCACGGCTTTGCGTCAAACGGCGGAGCCGCGATCAACCTCCAGCGCAACCTCTCGACGGACGCGCGCCCGTTTCTCACGCTCAACGCCTGCGAGGACGCGTGCTCGACGCGCCCGCTGAACGAACAGCTCAAGTTGGCGATCGATCAGATCCGCTCCATCACTACGAGCGACCGCCGCTTCGACGACGGCTACGTGCTCATCGGTGCCTCGCAGGGCGGCGCGCTCGTGCGGGCGATCGCGACCGAGATGGACGACCACAAGATCCACACGCTCGTGAGCATTTGCGGCGGCACCAACGGGCTCTTCTACGGCCCACAGGCGTCCGACGCACTCGCGGCGCGTGGCTTCCGTGACGTGCTCGCGCCGCTCATGACCAACACATCCGTGTTCAACTACACGGCGTACTCGGACGCAGACCTCACGAGCGGCACGATGGCCATCGACTGGGTCGCGCTGCACCAAGTCCGGCCAGAGCTGCAGAACGAGGGCGCCGGCTACAACCTCTACCGCTCGCCGGTCGAGCGCGAGTGGGTCCAGTACAACCCGTTCTACCCGGTGATTGGGAACCTGCAGGACCCCGTGGCGAATGCCGAGCAGCAAGCGCGACGCAAGCGCAACTTTTTGCGTCTCCACGCCGCCCACTTCTTCGCGTCGCCCATGGACGCGGGCGTCTCGCCGTGGCAGTCGGGCGTGCTCGGTGCGTACGAGACGGTCGAGAGTATCGAGGCGCTGAAGCGCAACTTTAAGAACCTCAAGGTGCTGCCGATGGAGGAGACGCCCGAGTACAAGCGCGACACGTACGGCCTCGCGACGCTCCACCGACGCGGCGGCGTGGTGCTCCACGTCGTGGAGAACGTGAGCCACGGGTGCTGGCTCATGGACGAGATGCCGTACGGCGGAAGCGTCGAGTGCAAGTTTCTGCCCGTGTACGAGAAGACGCTGTATCCGTTGCTCGGTCCGTCGGCCACGGGGGGACCGGTGTGCAAGGACCGTTGAAGCCATGCGAGATGAGACCGCGGTACACGGTACGGTAGACGAGACACGTGCGTCTGTCATCCCGTCCAAAGGTTCAAAAACCTCTGTTTAACAACATTTTGTGTAGTGAACATAACAATGATTACGAGGAGGATCCAAATGGATATGTCCATCAACCAAGGGATGGATATTTGGACCTGCTGGTCTCTCTCTGTCCAGGGCTCACTTCTCCTTCTGGCGCAATCATGTCAACGCCGACACCGTCGTCCTGGGGCACGCATGCGACGCAATACGAGCGCGTCTGGGAGCGCGCGACGGCGCTGTGGGGCCGCGACGCGCTCGTGCTGGGCCAACTGCCGCCGCCGGGCCCCGGCGTGAAGCTGCTCGACGTGGGCTGCGGCCCGGGCGAGCCGGCGCTCACGACCGCCCGCATGGGCTACGAGGTCACGGCCATCGATCTCTCGGACGTGATGCTCGACCGGCTCCGCGAGCGGCTCGCGGCGACCGCCGACAAGCTGCCGATCACGCTGCTCCAGCTGGACGGCGAGACGCTCGCGGGGCTCGCGGACGCGTCGTTCGACGTGGTCACGTCCGTGTTTGGCGTGTTTGTGTTCCCGCACCGCGACGCCGCGTGGCAGGCGGCGCGGCGCGTGCTCAAGCCCGGCGGACGCCTGCTCGCGACGAGCTGGGACGCGAGCAACACGAACGGCAAGATGGTCAAGTACGTGACGCAGACCGCCGTGGACGAGACCGCCGGCCCGGAAGAGACGCTGCTCACGCCGTCGGTGAACCGCACGGTCGTGAACGCGACGTTCCGCGCCGAGTTGGAAGAGAACGGCTTCACGGACGTGCGCGTGTACACGCTGAGCCACCCGCTGTGCTTTGCGAGCGGCGAGGAGTACGTGGAGGCCGTGCTGGACAACCCGGCGCTGGTCGCGATGGTCGGCCACAAGGAGCGCGCGTCGCTGCGCCGGTGCATCGTGGACTTTGCGCAGCTCGTGGTGGACGGGATCGACCCGTTCAGTGCCGAGGCCCAGGACGCGGTCGCGCGCGTCGCCGGGTCGGCCGAGAACCACCCGCTCTGGCGCACGCCGTTCACGTTCCCGGCTGTGGGCAACGTGGCGATTGCGAGCAAGCCGGCTGTCTAAGTGCACCGCGGTGGGTTGTGTGTGTGGGGGTCTGGAGTGTAATCAATCAAACTTTTGATTTCATGTGTTGGACCCATTTCGTGCGTCGTCACGACGAACCTTGCTGACAGATCCCTGGCGTCACAAGGCAAGTGAGCCCATGCAGGAGCCAGCAGCCGGCTCGCATGCCAAAGCTCATTTCACTGGACTCTCTCGGCTCACGTTCAGCCGAACGGCGTGGTCGTACCGCCACGTGCGGTCGTATCAGAGCACGGAGGTTTGACCTGCGGACGGTGAGAATGACGGCCACGACCATCTGAACAGGATCAGGTGACGCACAACCAGTGCACCCAACTCGTCCTCTCCGAGCTCGGGCCACTACTGCAATAGAGGTAACGCAAAGAACGTCATAGAATGAGAACCACGGGCAGCTGCAGTCCCCACCACGAGGCGCCAGCTATACAAAAAAAGAAACCAACTAGAGAGAGGACGGGGGCCCTCACTGGCCCAACGGAGGTCGACTCCGAGGCTCTTTCGACGACGAGCGCCTGCTGGGTTGGTTTTGGTTCGCGGCGGATGGAGAGGCAGCTTTCGCCTCCGGTGGCAGCTCACTTTCCAACGTGTCTCCAGCCCCCACCACGCGTCGCGACCTCCCTCCTCCAGTCATCTTCTCACCATGCCGATCTCTCGCTACGTCAGTCCGTTCCCCGCGTTCTCGCTCTCGGTGGAGGAGACGGAAGAGCTTCACAACGTGTCCGAGCAGGTCATGGGCGAGACGATGGGCATGTACGAGCGGTTTCTGTGGCAGGACAAGGGCCGTTTGGACCCGGCCGTGTGGAAGCTCGTGCGGGAGCGCGAGGCCGTGCGTGTGTTCCACAACCAGCTGCCCGGTGCCGGCACGGGCAACCGCGACATGCACATGCTGCTCTCGCTGGCGACGATTCCCGGCACGCTCAACGACGTCATGTACGGTGTGCTCAACCCGACGATCGAGTTGTTCCGACTCAAGAGCTCGTACGTGGGGGACACGCTGTTCGACATGGCCGTGCTGGAGCATATTGTGATGCCGACGCAGGAGCTGCCGTACGAGTCGTTGACGCTGCGGTGGGCGGTCAAGCGCGTGCCGCTCCACGTGCGCCTCGTGTCCAAGCACACCGACACCGTGTACATTGAGACCTCGGGCATGCGGCAGCTCTCAAACGGCGAGCGCGTGGGTCTGCACCTCTTCCACTCGGTCACGATCTCGCAGATGCCGGCGCTGCCGCAATACGACCGCTTCAACCTCTCGCTGTGCGACGTTTGGCGCGAGACCGCGCCCGGCATGCTCACGTGCTACACGATCGCGTATTTTGAGTTCAAGGAGTCGTTCAAGGTGCCGTTCGTGATCATGTCGATGGCCGACGCGTGTCTGTCGATCGGCAACACGATGGACTGTGCGCTGCTCAAGAAACTCACGTGGCTCGTGCAGCACAAGAGCGTGCTAGGTGCGGCGGACGAGGGGAACGCCCCCGACGAGAGCTGCTCGGTGTGTGGCGCGCAGGACCGCTCGGTGCGACGCGGACTCAAGTCGACCTGCGCCATTTGCAGCAAGCACACGTGTAAAAAGTGCCGCACCAAGCATACACTGAGCCTGTTTGCACCCGACGGGCAGCTGCTTCCGCATGAGATGCGTTTCTGTGTGCTGTGCTTTACGTCGGCGAGAAAACTCGACGCAGTGGCGATGGCGAAGGATGATGCAAGCGGAGGTGGCAATGATAGTAGCCGCTCAATTGAAGGTGGTAGCCGCACCAAGAGCGTGTCTTATCACGTGACCTCGTCCTCAATGTCGACGACATCTTCTCAGAGTGGCGACGAGAAGGGCAGGATGCTGATGGTGTCGTCGTCGCCCAATATGACTCGTGCGCCAACGCGCTCTACACAAGCCTAGGGATGTGCACTCGGTGTAGATGTTTAGCTTTTCAGTCTATGTTGATCATGAGGGAGGATGATGTGGTGAGCCAGTGTCTTCGTAAACAGAAGATTGAGACGTAAGCACTCTACCGGATTCTAACGGAAGTGCTCACGCATGTATTGAAGGTCATGCGATCCGCTGAACGTGCCGTCTGCCTGGACCGCAGCCACGAGCTTGCACGAAAAGAAAGGAACCCGAATAGGGTACATATACCCTAATACGTTAGGTCTAGGTCTAGGTCTAGGTCTAGG
>JAADVY010000343.1:0-18836 GCA_023336035.1 Pythium plurisporium
CCCCCCCCCCCCCCCCCCCCACGCCCCGCACAGACGACAGAAGAGACTACGATGGATATCGACGCCGGTGCCGACGACTTTTTCGCGTCGTTCGAGTCCGCGGAGGTGGATCCGTTCGACTTTAGCGTCGTGCCGGAGCCCGACGTGGCCGTGAAGAATGACCCGCCGTCCGTCGCGCACGACCTCCCTGCGGTACGCACGCATCCCGTGGTGAGTACGGAAGGAAAGGGTTGCTAACCAGTGATCTGTAGGCCGCCGACAAGAAGAAGAAAAGTAGTGCGAGTACGAGCAAGAAGCCATTGTCGACAAGTGCGGCGAGTGGCCGGGTCGGGACGACGGCGAGTGCGGCGGCGGCCAAGGTTAAGGAGTCGAATGAACCGGCGCTGCCCATGGAGGACCGCATTGTCAACTTGCTCGTGCCGGAGCTCAAGGTGAACGACGTGATGCTGCTGATCAAGAAGATGAAACAGGCCGGCAAGTCGGACGCCGACGAGTTCTCGGAGCTCGACTCGGAGCAAAAGTCAGGTGCGTTCTGTCCCAACGAGAACTGCGGACGCGAGGGATTCATTGGCTTAATGGAGTGTGGACGCGTGTGTGCAGCGCCGCGGTATCGCTGTGAGACGTGCGGCAACACGGAACAGAACAACTTTATCACGGACTATGCCCGCGGCGATACGATCTGCAATGGCCTGGACGGCGGCGGCTGCGGTACCGTCGTGCAGGACCACATCGTCCACGAAGGCAGTGCGTACCGTAAGTTTGAGGGCGAAGAAGACAAGTCCCACCACGGGCCGGCGCCGAACAAGCTCTTCTCGAGTGGCCACAACCTGCGCACGCTCATCTCGCAGGTACGAGTGCGGTGCGATCACGTGCCAGTTGTCGTGCTTGGATCTCATTCCGGCATTCTCCACTATAGGATGGTGAGATGGCAGGCAACCTGCGACGAGCGGCCGAGTTTGTCGAGATGAACCTGAGCCAAATGGGCAAGGACGAGCGACGAACGCGTATTGGATACAAAGATCAGGTGCGCGCCTGCAATAGATCGCACTGGCTTGGCGTCATGATGATGATTTGTTCTTCGCGTGCTCATGCTTGCTTTGTGGATGTGCAAAATCTGGGACTGACGTTCACAACCAACAGATGAAGCAGAAGGCGTGTCGACTCATTGACCACACTATCAGCAACCTTGATCTGCACGAGATCGTCGGCAACAGAGCGAAGAAGATGTTTGCCGAATTCCGTGATGTGCGTGAGCACGTCCACCAGTTCGAGGCCATGGTCGCGGGCTGCGTGATCGCGGCCTACATGGACACATCCAAGGAAATGTACCAGGCACAAAATGCGGTGCGCACGGCCGCAGGCAAGAACGGCGCGGCTGGTGCGCTGCCATTGCCAACGAACAAGCCCGTGGATGAGAAGAAGCTGCATCCCTTCAAGTGTCCAACGTGCGACATGACATTCAACGCGCGACGAGCGTTACAGTTCCACAACTGCGAAGGCCGGTCTCAGGACGACAACGACGCCGCGTCGAAAGCGGGAAAGGATCTAAAGCCGCTCGAACTTCCTGACCAAATGAAGCCAATTGTTGAGGTGATTGGCGAGAAGACCTGGTACAAGTGTGCCGTTTGCTCACGGAAGTATGGCAAGGAAGCCGATCTATCAGAACACATGACGCGCCACCAGAACCAGAGTCAAAAGCGCAAGCTCCACATTGAAAACAGCACCGTCGACTCGACACGGCTTGCCAAGAAGACCGCGCTCGCCTCGGCCAACCCGTCCGTGCAGGTCAACACGCACGAGCAGGTACTCTTTCGTGGCGCCGGCCGGCGTCCGTGGCTAAAAGCACTACAAGAGCCATCGTCGTAGTGACTTTGTGTTGTAGAAATGAATTCCAACGCGACAAAAAGCGATTGTCGCAACCAATACCACCCAAAAAAATGACTCTAGGCAAGCCTCTACTTCGGTGTTTTCTTCTGTCCTTACTGTTGCCGCGGCCAGCCAGCGATGTCGGCGTCCGTGAGTTCGAGCACGTTCTCGTGCGTGACAAAGCGCACGCGCTCGCCCTTGGCAGCGAGAATGCTCTCGACGTCCGTGGACTCGTCGTCAAACCAGCCCAGCCGATCGGCGATGAGATGCAGCTTCTCGCAGCCAGGGCAGCGCACGAGCACGACGCCGTTGTAGTAGGCGTGCTTGCTGATGGTCTTGGCGGCGCGCGTCTCGCAGACTATGGTACCCCACACGAGCAGATCAGACAGTGGCCTCAGACAATTACGAGCTCGCCATTGCAAAAACGTACCGGCACACGTGTAGATCATGACAAACTTGTCGCCAGGCGATTCGGCGCCCGGCGGCAGCACGGCCGAGTCGTCGCCCGACGAGGACGACGGCGGCGGGCCCGGGGGCGAGGCGCCACTGCAGAACGCGCGCCGCGGCGCCGTGCCGCACGGGTGGTGCGCGTGGTTCGTGTGGTGTTGCTGCAGCAGCGTAGACGAGACGGACACACCGACCTCGCGAGTGCGAGCAAGCGTCGGCGCTCGGGCCGCGGCGACGGTCGCGAGGCGGAGACACGTCGCGCGGAGCATGGCGACTGATGGACGAGAGGAAAATGGATTGATGGGAAAAAAAACCAGCGTTTCCAGGAACATTCGAGATCAGTGCGATTCTATCTATTTGTTGGGAATCAATTGCTAGAAAGTCTGGATAGAAAGTACAGCTATTCGGCAGTCCGCCGCTGGGCGTCGTCCGCGAGCGCGCGCCAGCTCCAGCGGCTTGAGGTGACGAAAAGCGCCGTCGCCGAGAGCGCGAGCGCGACGCCAAAGCCCAGCCAGAGGCCCTCGACGCCCCAGTGCGCGTGGAAGCCCAGGAGGTACGCGAGCGGCATGCCGACGCCGTAGAACGTGACCATATTGATACGTGCGGCCGCGTCCTGCCGGCCGACGCCACGGAACACGCCCTGCAGGAGGCAGTTGAGCCCTTCGATGAACTCGATGGGGGCCCACAGCGCGAGCACACTGGACGCTCGCGCGATCGTGAGGGGATCGTCCACGAAAAGCAGCGCGATCCACGACCGGCACGTGAACACGATCACGCCAAAGCACAGCCCCATGGCCGTGACCACTTGGGCCGTGAGCATCAGAACGGCACGTGCTCGCGTGGGGAAGCCAGCGCCCAGGTGGTTGCCCACACGGATGTTGGCGGCCACGGAGAAGCCGAGAAAGAACATGTAGAACAGCGACGTGACGTTGATCTGCACGGACTGCGCACTCATAGCCACGACCGGATCCGGCAGCAAGCCGGCCATGAGCGACAGGATCTCAAACGCCCACCACTCCATCACGAGCATGAGCATGCCCGGCACGCCGAGGCGGAGAAAGAGCCCCACGTGCTGGACCGCATCGCCGAGGTGCCAGCCCGACCACCACTGCGTCAACTGGGCGGGGCGAAGCTGGAAGTACCCCCACAGAAACAACGGCAGCGACATGTTGCCGAGCGAGCGAGCGACCGCGACGCCGGCAAAGCCCCACGCCGTGTGGTACGCGAGCACGTAGCCAGAGACGATTTGCACGAGATTGCCCAGCACGGCGATGCCGATGAGCGGCGACAGGATCCCTTGCGCTTGCAGCGCCTTGCGTTGCAGCTCGTAGAGAAACACAAACGGCACGCCGAGCAAATTGTAGCGCGAATACACTTGCGCGAGCGCGGCGACGTGCGGGTCTTGCCGCATGAGCAGCAAAAAGTCGGCCGAGTACCAGTTGACGACCGCGACCGGGAGCAGGCAGACCCCGATGACAATGAGCCCGGACTGGAAATACACGCCGATCTTCTCGAACCGCTTGGCGCCAAACGCCTGCGAGCAGAGCGTGTCGAGTGCCGAGGCCAAGCCGAAGCCGATCGAGTAGCCCGTGATGTTGGTGAACTAGCATCGTCACCACCGTCAGTACGTCGAACGACCAACAGATTCAATCCCTGGACAAATCACCACCTCACCATGGTCGAGAGCGTCGCGGCATCGACGTATTCCTTGGTGTAGGGCGACTGCAAGTGGCCGGCCTGGATGGTCGACGTGAAGCCCGGCAGGAACTCCAAAGCCGTGGTCACCACCACGGGGTACGCGAGCTCGAGCAGCTCCTGGAGCTCCGTCGCGACGCTCGCGTGGTCTGTGGCGGGCTCTTTTCCACCCGGCGACTGCACGGCGATCGCCGCGTGCGGCGGCGGCAGCAGCGGCGACGACTCGTGCACGACGGTCATTCGAATTCGAAGCACCTGTGAGTCCCCAGGACAGACAAACCTCCAGGCGGCCGTGGTGGAGGTCCGTTGGTCAGTGGGCGGCACCACACGCACGTCCCCCCAGGGCGTTTCGTTGGTGGGCCAACTGATCCCAAAGTGGGGAGGAGATTACGTAATAGACCGTCGTTTTGTGCCGTTTTTGTATTTCTCCAAGTTTCATTTATGAAAAACCGGGACGACCAAAAATGTAGCCATGTTGCTCCTAATGGGCCGTGCGGGCCTGCGCTTCGTCGGCCATTTGCCGCCAGCTCGACTTGTACAGCACGTACGCGAACACAATCAGCGCGACGGAAATGCCCGTGGCGAATCCGATCCAGAGACCGACGACGCCGCAGTGGAACACGAACGCGAGCAGCGCCGCGACCGGGATGCCAAACACGTAAAACGCGATGCCGTTGATGGTCGCGGCCATTTGCTGCCGCCCCGTGCCGCGGTAGATGCCCTGCATCGCGCAGTTGGCGGCGTCCACGATCTCATAGGGGACCATCACGATCAGCACCTCGCCGGCACGCTGGATCGCGGTCGCGTCGTTGATCACGAGCTTGGGGATGTCGAAGCGGAAGATGAACACGAGCAACGCGATCACGCACGACGCGCCGACGCTGATCACGAGCGTGAGCCAGCTCGTGAGCTTGGCGCGCTTGGGCATGTTCGCTCCGAGCGCGTTGCCCACGAGCACGTTGCCAGAGACCGAGAGGCCGTTGTACACGGTGTACAGCGATCCGGCGACGTTCATGAGCACGGCGTGGGCACTGATCGAGACGACGCCGTCGGGCAGCAAGCCCGCGAACAACGCGAGCACTTCGTACGCCCACCACTGCATCGCCATCATGAGCATGCTCGGCACGCCCAAGTGGAGGAACAGCCCCACGAGTTTCCAGGCCTTGTCCAAGTGCCAGCCGGGCCACCAGAGCTTGTAGTTGCCCGTCCACCAAAAGTAGGGAAACATGCAGAGCGGCAGCACGGCGTACCCGAGCGTCCGCGAGAGCGCGGCGCCGTGGAAGCCCATACCGGTCTGGTACGTGAGGTAGTAGCCACCGAAGATGTTGACACAGTTGCCGACAAACATGATGGCGACGAGCGGACGCACGACGTTCTGCGCCTGCATGATCTTGCGGAGCATCTCGTAGAGGAACAGACACGGCGCGCCAAACACTGTGTACCGCGAGAACTCGCCGGCGAGCCGCGCGACCTCGGGGTCCTGGCCAAACTGGAGCATGAACCATTCGGTGTGCCAGTTGATGAGAAAGATCGGTACGAGACAGATACCAAACACGACGATCATCGAGGTCTGCAGGTACAGACCGATCTTGAGACGACGCCCAGCGCCGTACGCCTGCGAGGCGAGCGTGTCAAGTGCCGAGGAGAGGCCAAAGCCGATCGAAAGCGCCGACATGTTGGTGAACATGGTCGAGATGGTCGCGGCGTCGACGTATTCCTTGGTGTACGGCGAGTCGATGTGGCCGACGAGCATGATACAGACAAGTCCAGGCAGGTACTCGAGCATGTACGTGAGAATCACGGGCAGCGTGATCTCCAAGTGCTTGCTCAGCTCGGCGCGCCAGTCGGGCTCGGGCTCGTCGTCGCTGTACGCGAGCGGCTTGAGATCACCGGCGGCGTGCGCAAAGCTTGGGCTGGTCGGCGTGTACGAGCCGAGCCGCGTGACCATGGGCAGCATCTCGTCCAGATCGATGGCCGTCTCGACGGCAGCGGCATGGCCGTTGGCCTTGCGCGGCGAGAGCAGCGCCGTCGCCTCGGTTGCGTGCGTCTCCACCATGGGTGCGTACGTAAGGGGACACTGCAGAAGCCGAAGTGAGCTGCTTTGCCGTGTGTGGGAGGACGATGGATGGCCCGAGCGAGTCCTTCACGGACCCGAGGGGAAGGGAACTTCTTTCTGGCGATGGGAAAATTTCGCTTCGCTGCAGTTTGCAACATCATGATGAGTGAGCTCGTCGCTGCTTATGCTGATACACAACTGTTGTGGGGACACCGTGGGTTCTGACCGTCAATAGTCTACACCACTATATACTCTATTGTAGTGGATTTAAACACTTTTGAAGTAACGGGTTCCGTGTTGAAGTTTGGAGGATTGGCTGAAGATCCGCAGCAACCGAATCACGTGGCCTGGGTGGCTTTGTGGTCGTCTCCCTCGGACCCCCAGTGCCATGGACGGCTTGATCGCCGTAGGCGGGGGATCAGCAAAGGGAAGCGATGGAATCCCCCACGAAGAGCGAGCCCCTCAGCATCCCGCACTGAACGCTTTCGGCAGGCATGCGAAGCGACACCCCCGGCGTCTTCACCGGAACGGAATCTCACACTCGCGAGTTCGATCGTCGTGATCTGCAGCTGGCTGGTCAGCAGCTCCGCAGGGCACGGGGATTACACAACGAAAACGCGAGTAGCGCCGCAATAATGGAACGATTTGCCATGTATTTCAGAGGACCGGATGTATCAATGCGCCGTGCGGGCTTGGGCCTCGTCGGCCATTTGCCGCCAGCTCGCGTGGTACAAAATGTACGAGCACGTCGCCAGCGCGACCGCGATGCCCACGGCAAAGCCCATCCACAGCCCCTCGACGTCCCAGTGGAACACGAACGCGAGCAGCGCCGCGAGTGGCACGCCAAATACGTAGAACGCGATCGCGTTCGTACGCGCCGCCAAATGCTGCCGCCCCGTGCCGCGGTAGATGCCCTGCATCACGCAGTTGGTGGCGTCTACGATCTCATAGGGCACCATCACGACAAGCACCTCGGCGGCACGCTGGATCGCGACGGGGTCGTTGATCAGTAGCTTGGGGATCTCAAAGCGGAACACGTAGACCAGCACGGAAATGACACACGCGACCAACACCACCATGTACATTGTGAGGCGACTGGTGAGCTGCGCACGCTTGGGCATGTTGGCACCAAGTGCATTGCCCACGAGGATGTTGCCTGAGACGGCCATACCGAGGTAGACCATGTACAAAAGCGACGCCACGTTCATGAGCACGGCGTGGGCACTGATCGAGACCACGCTATCCGGCAGCAAGCCGGCAAGCAGCGCGAGCACCTCGTACGCCCACCATTCCATCGCCATCATCAAAAAGCCCGGGATCCCCAAGTGGAGAAACACGCCGACGAGTCGCCACGCCGCACGCACGTTCCAGCCGGGCCACCAGAGCTTGTAGTTGCCGCTCACGACCAGGTACGGCAGCAAGCACAGCGGCAGCGCGACGTACCCGAGCGTCCGCGAGAGCGCGGCGCCATGGAAGCCCATCGGCGTATGGTACGTGAGGTAGTAGCCGCCGCCAATGTTGACGCAGTTGCCCACGGCCATGATCACCACGAGCGGTTGGACAATGTTCTGTGCCTGCATCGCCTTGCGGAGCATCTCGAAGAGAAAGAGACACGGTGTGCCAAACACCGTGTACCGCGAAAACTCACCTGCGAGCCGTGCGACCTCGGGGTCCTGGCCAAACTGCAGCATGAACCACTCGGTGTGCCAATTGAGCAAGAAGATGGGCACGAGACAGATGCCAAACACCACGAGCATGGCGGTTTGAACGTACAGGCCAATCTTCAAGCGACGTCCAGCGCCGTACGCTTGTGAGCACAGCGTGTCCAATGCCGAGGACAAGCCAAAGCCCACGGACAGCGCCGAGACGTTGGTGAACATGGTCGAGATGGTCGCGGCGTCGACGAATTCCTTGGTTTGCGGAGACTCGATGTGGCCGACGAGCATGATGCACACGAGCCCCGGGAGGTACTCGAGCACGTAGGTGATCAGGATGGGATACATGAGCGTGAGCTGCTTGGTGAGCTCGTGGCGCCAGTCGGGCTCCGGTTCTTGGTCGTCGAACGTGCGGTGCACGCGCTTGAGGTCGTCGTCGGCGAGCGCAAAGCTCGGACTCGCGAGCGAATACGAGTTGGTGCGTGTGACCATCGGGATCAGATCGTCGAGATCGAGATCCACCGCGACTTGCGAGCGAGGCGACAGCAGCGCCGCCGTCTCGCGGGACTGCACCATGGTGGCGCGGAGACGGAATGAGGGAGCGAGCTGCGTGGAGGTGAGCTCGTCGTGGAGGTGAGCTCGTCGTGAGAGTGTTTGTTGGGTGTCCTTTTGGTGACGTGTGAGTGTAGGTCGTGTTTTGGTGCACAAAACTATTGGCCGCTCGGGCGAGGAGACCTCACAAAACAAAGAGTTTTGGGAACCGGACCTTTCGGGCCACGGTGGCACACATCTTTTGCAGCCAGTCGTTGCGCAGGTTGAAGCCACGTGATAAGAACGATATTTAACACGGTTATGTGACGGGATGCACGCTTCACCGATGGATCTGCGCGTAGCCCTGCGGCGGGACGATCGGCTTGCTCACGTACGGCTGCTGCTGCTGCTGCTGATGGTGGGGTGTGTACATTGGTTGCGGGGGTGGTAGTGGCGCCACGGGAGCGACGGCCGTCTGCGGCGCGTTGTTCCCCGTGAAAGCCTCGGAAATCGCCTCCAGAGCCAGCAACGACGCGTGCTGTTCGGCCTGAATGATGCCTTCGAGGTGCGCGACCTTGCCCTCCAGTTGCTGCATGCGTTCGTCGACGCGTACACCATCCCGCACGATATTTTCCTAGCGCAAACCGACTACAGGTTAGTACAATTTATGGACCTTGACACGAGACGAATCACGTGTTTCGCACCGTGAATCGTCGAAGCACAGTCGACTGGTTCGAGTCGAACTCTTGCTTGAACTGGGTGAGATGCACCGACACGGCATCTACAACCGCCTGCGGATTCGCGTGCTGTGTTGCTGCTGTGGCCGCTGACAGATCTCTTCGCAACATTGCAATATCGGTCTGTACATGACTCTCACTCGAACGGAGACGACTCGCAACCAGCTCCTCCACTTGACTCTGCATCGCTGCGGTCAGCTGTGTGGTGGAAGCGAGCGCATTCGCACTGGCGGAGGACACAATGGTCTGCTTGGTCTGCAAATCGGTCTGCATCTTTGAGACCTGCGCACCGCTTGTTGCGATACGATCTGCGAGAACATCTAGCCGCGCCTCCAGTCGTGGGATGGCACGTTCACAAGCTTCCACTTTGGCTGCCAGCATTTGAAGTTGTGTCGCATTCTACAGAACAACATTGTGACATCAGCACAAAGAAGCATTTGCCAAGAATCAAGGTCAGTAATGCGCACCTTTTCTTGCTGTTGGTACTCCATCCGCAAGAGAAACTGGGAAAGCCGTTGCTCAAAGTTACGGTTCATCGTCTCAATCGTTCGGGCCACAATCAACTCAACATCCGTGTTTTGAAGCGTTGACGCCATGGCTGACGGTGGTGGGTCAATCGAGAACTGGGACGCGACGTCATCGAGCGACGGACTGATGAAGAATGAAGCATTGCTCACAGAGTGGTGAAGCTGCGGTGGCACGAATGACGACGACGGGCGATGTGATACACACACGGAATCTTGATCAGCGTCGACAGTGCCGCGATATGTCGATGTCGTGCTTCGAGATGCTGGTCTGGACGGCAAGCATTTGTCCATCAGTTTGCCTGATACGAAGGATGCGAGACTCTCATCATCGTCAGCCAACGGTAGCTCTTCGCTGTGACGCCGCATAAACTCGGTGCGTTCAAGAAGCTCGCGTCGTAGCTGGCGTCCTGGTGTTTCTGGCTCGACGTCATACACTGCTTCGTCAGACGGTTCACGTCCGTCCCCTGCGTGTTCTTCTTCCTCTTCAGACCTCTGCATATCACCGACACAGAATGGCTCCAGTAGATGCACTGAGAGCCCCGGTACACGTGCCTCCAGGGCTCTTTTGAACTCGAGCAGCCGATCTACTAGCTCGAGAGAGCCATCTTTATCATCGAGTAGATCGTCGATGTTTGGTTTGTCACCAATATGCAGCTCGCGTAAGCTAGAGCCGTTTGTGGTCGTCGCCTTCAGCAACAAGGACTTGGTCAGAAACTCTTCATTCGCTTGCGAAACATGGCAATTCTGGACGTTCAGTGATGAAAGCGACGGTGACTGGACAGCGTGAGTGAACAGCGCGCGCATACAGTCATCGGAGAACGCGTTTCCAGACACGTCAAGGTTGGTGAGCATCCGATTACTGGAGATCACTGGAGTCGGAAAGTTCGTGATGCTGTTGTCCTTGGCCACGACTCGCTTTGCCTGCACTGAAATCACAGCTGCGAAGCCAGTCGCCGATATTCCGTTCTCTGAAAAGTCGAACTCGTCGAGGGGTTCGTTCTGAGTTTGGGCACGTATACCGTCGGCGATCGCCTTGAGCCCACCGTCGCGTAGATTGTTCCCGCTCACGTTGATGCTTTTCAAGGTTCGGCAAGTTTGAAGTGCCTGGCCGAGCAGGATTCCCGCTTGGCGAGCGAGATGGCACGAGGACAAATCCAACGTGATCAGTGGTGCGGACTTGACCAGTGTGGCCAAGGCCATGATGGACGTCATGCTCACCTGTCGGCAGTGCCGAACTATCAGCGCCGTGAGAGTATTCTCTCGCACAAATGTCTCCACAACGAACGTGACGACGCGGTCCGTGAGCACGCTGTCCTCCAACACGAGCGACTGGAGTTGGGAAGCCTTGACAGAGGCGAAGAATCGATCGAGCTGTTCCAGCGACAGTTGCTTGTCAAATCGGAATCCGCGCAGCTCCACAGCCTTCACATCTTCACTTTCCAGTGCCGCAACCCGTTCCGCGCTTCGAGAAAAGAGATCCACTACACGACGAGCACCATCAGTGGTCACTACCACGCACTCGGGCGCTCGCGTTGTTGACCGAGACGATGGCGAGTTTCCCCGTGCCGGATCTTGCATTGCACCTGTGTGCCACCAAGCGTGAGTATCGTTGTACCTTTGCCTCCCTCCCATTGTGTCGCTACATGCAACGGCAGATCAAGATTAGAACGAGATGCACTTCATTGTCAGCGATGAAACCGACCTCGTTCCAGTTACAGTAGCCTTCGTTCCTATAATACTTAGAGCGCGGCCGTATTGCCGTTCCCGCCTTGCAGCTTCTGCTGAGCGAACGCGAGTCGATCCATGTACAAAGCGTGGCGCTCGCGCGTGAGTGACTCCTTCTCAGTGGCTAGCGCCTTTTCTAGCACGCTGAGTTGCTGCATCTTGAGCTCCATTTGTTGCAGCTGATTCTGCAGCAGTTGTGTCACAAGGTCACGCATCGGTCCTTGCGCAGTTTCGCTTGCGATCTTGTCTGCTCGAGTGGCCATGAGTGCGGCGGCGGTTGCGTGGGATGCTTCTTGCACCACAGCGAGGATCTCCTTTGTCACTGGGCTGGTGATAGGCGTCGTCGATTCATCAGCTGCCACCATTTCCACGTCGTCGCTTGTACCATTGTTGGCGGCATTTGTCGTAGAAGGAGTGGCCGAGGTTGGCGACGTGGACGTCAGAGGCTCAGTCTTGATTGGAGCAATCCCGGTGACTTCACTGGCAGCACCAACTGCGGCGGCAGCAGCATCGATCTCGGCCTTGTCGTCCGGCGTAGCTTCCTCGGTACCGTTCTCCATGTCCACGTCACCGGAAACAGAACCGTTGTTGTTGCTGGTGGTTATAGTGGCTGTTGTGTCGACCGAGGTCTCTTCTTGCTTAACAACTGGAGCCTCTGCGCTCGACTGATCGTCCGGTCGAGAAATCTCCTTGGGTGGCAACTTGTGAAGATCCTTAATGGCCTGGATGGCGGCACGCGCCGCTGCCTTGGCGACGAACGGATCCACGTCGCGTACAAGTGCGGCCATGTCCATCACTGACGCGTTCACACTCTGCGCGTACGCAAACGTCGGTGGCGACGAGTCCTTCTCCTGCTCCCCCGTGACGCGCGACAGCAGGGGCAGCTCCAGGAACCGAACGACACACTCCTCGGCGCTCTTAGTCTTGACCTTCCCGGCGATCTGGTTCCAGTCGCACGCCTCCTGTTGCGAGCCGGTGCTGCCGCTGCTCGCGGAGCTCACAGCGTCCATGAGCAGCGCGTCTTCCTCGGGCGTCCACGCCGCTTTCGGTGGGACACGCACAAAATCACTTGCGTCGACCCCCTCGGGGAACGACCGCGCGAGGAAGCAGTCGTCGCAGATGCCGCTGCCCGGCCGCAGACAAAACCCGTGAAGTGGCAGGTCGCGCTTGGCGTAGCCGTTGGGCGCCGCCTCGGGCGCCCCCAACTTGCGCTTGGCCTCGCTCGAGAGCTCAAAGGCCACGGCGCCGGCACTGCACCGCTCACACACGCCACCGGCATCGGCGGCCGCCGCCATCGCACCCACGGCCGCCGCCTGATCGACTGGTTGCTTCTTGTCGTCCCGCACGAGCACCGCGAGCGGCTGCGTTGTCGCGGGCTTGAGCGCGTAGTTGGCGTGCAGCGCCGGCGGCATCGCGTGGGGCGGCACGTCGTAGTTGATGATCCCCCAGTGCGTGAGAAACTCGTGGACGCGCATGATCGCGCACGCATCACCGGCGAGGTTGCGGCGACACGCCGTGGCCGTGAGGTACACGTGGGGCTGCTGCCGGTACGCGTGGACCATGTAGTTGCGGTACTTCATGTACACTTGCGGGGTCTTGGAGGACGGGAGCTTGGCGCCGGGCGGAAACTGCGTGCGGTGGCGCGCCTCGTGCTCAAAGAACTCGGGCAGCAGGCGCTTCTCGACGGCGCTGATCGAGTCGAGCGCGAACCACGCGGCGCAGCGCGGCAGCACGACGCGCTTGCCGATGGGCTCCTGGGAGGAGGAGGACGACGACGACGGCGGAGCCGACGACGGCGGAGGCGTGGGCGTAGAGGAGGAGGAGGAGGAGGGGAGCGGAGCGGACGGCGGGGCCGCCGCGGCGACGGCGGGCGCGGGCGAGGCCATGGTTTCCCTTCGTGGTGGTGACTTCCGCGTTTGGCGTGGGCGGGGACAGCTCGCGGGTGGGTCCACAGGTCGAATGGGTTTGAACGGGTCATAAATATAAAATGGGTCTGGGTATGGTCAACGTTCGCATGGCGAAGTTACTGCGTACTTAGTGGCACCCATCATCCCCCGTCACAGATGGCCCCATGTTGATGCCACCCCGTCGGTGGCTGGCTCATGCAGCTCGGCGGACCTCATGCTGTCGCGCTGAGTACTATTATTGAAGCGCACACGACGCGTTGAGTCGCGCGCGCTACACGACAAACCAACCGCAACCAGATGAGTCAGCAGGTCCCCATGTGGAGCAGCGGAACTTCGAGCTGCGGCGGAGATCTCACGGGCATCCATCTTGACAGCAGCAGCAGAATTATAGCCAATCAATAGGCGTTCATGTCATGTTGCAGCTGAGTGGGGAGCTCATCCTCGTAGAGGAGTCATCTCTCGTGATATATTGGCTATGGTCAAGTATGCATTTGTAAGGGTTCTTGATAATCTGAAAGAGCTGTATTTGGTGATATCACATATATTATTGATGATAGGGTCATGATGTTCTGCAGATGACAAGTCCGTGATAGCTGCCAGACTTGCCACTCGCGTCAGGAGCTTCTCTCTCTCCCTCGATCGGGTCTGTCTCGTCGTGTCCTCCGCACGGCGCTCTTCTGTCCGCCGCAGTTGTCGCTCGCTTGTTGTCCAGGCGTCTGCACAACTGCAGTTCACCTGATCGCGTCTTCTTGGACCGGTGTGGTTCCGCGGAAGAAATCCCACCACGGAGTGCTCCTCCTTCTTCCTCCTCTCCCTCGCGCTCTTCCCGTTCTCGCTGGTGGGTTTCTCTATTTGCGCCGAAGCCCCTGCAAGATGCACAGCGCGCCATCCTTCACCGCCCCGGACAGCATCGGGCTCGGGCTCAGTATGGCGCCGTCCGACGAGAACGCCGTGCCACCGAACAAGCCCAACGCGGCGTCGCTCTCGCCCTCCCCAGCCTCCCACTCGAGCTCCGAGTCGGCGGCCGACGTCTCCGAGTTCCCCCCGTCGACGTCGGCACCAAAGAAGACAGGGAAGAGCAAGAAAGAGCCGCTTTCACGCAGTGCGCTCGAGCAGCGGCGCCGCCGCAACCGCGAGTCCATGCAGCGCGCTCGTGAGCGCGAGCGGGGCGACATTGCCCGCATGCGCGTGGAGCTGCAGCAGCTCGAGCAACAGTACCGTAACGCGGCGCACGAGCACGAGCTGTTCCTCACACAGTACGTGAACCCACAGCTCGCAGCGTACAACACGCTCGCCCATGAATCCAAGGCGCTCAAGCTGCAGAACTTTCAGCTCCAGCAAGAGCTCGAGGCGAGGCGCAAGGCCTACGAACGCATGGAGCGCATCGTGGCCGACTATTTCATCGAGAAGGACGGCGCCGCCGAAGAGATGGACGAGGACGACCAAGATCTCCACTTCAACGCCGTGTCGGCACCACTCGACTCGACGGGCCCCATGACCGAGTCCCAGGCCTTCCAGTTCATTCAGGAGTGTTGCCGCGACATCGAGGCCTTCGAACGCACGTCCAGCGGGCCGGCGATGCAGCACATTGAGGACTGCTTTGGCTGGTCCATCAAGCACCAGGTAACAGACGAGAGCCGCATGCGGTTCTTGTTCGCCAAGCAATTCGACCACGTGTACCCGGATGCGACCATGGAGGAGGCCTGGGAGCTGTACGGCAAGCTGTCGCAAAACAACCTCAAGTCGCTCCGTGTGCTTCGGCTCGAAGTGCTGCAGCAAATCAACCGCGACACGCAGCTCGTGGTCCGGGACATCGCGCATCCGCTGGACAAGGGCGTGATTCTGCGTACGATCATGGTGCGGTTCCGACTCAAGACGGAGCGAGGGCTGATTGGTGGACGGGTTTCCATCAACCCGGTGACACCCGCCCCCGACTCGCACGTACGGTATGCCGACGTGACCTCGTGGGTGGAGTTCCGGTACTTGGACCCGACGCGTCCGGATCTGCCCGGCTGCACCGTCACTTTTGGCGGCTTTGCCGACTACCGCACCAAGCGCGAGATCTCGTCGCGGTTCCTCACGATCCTCTCGACCGTGCTGACGATGGAGCACCGTCTCTTCCAGCCCATGCCGCAGCTGCTTCCTTTGAGTACCGAGGACGAGCACAAAGAGTCGGCGTCGGACGCGAGCGACGCGATGGGCGGCTCCTCCCGACAGCTCACGTGGTGATCTCGTGCGTGTAGTGTCTTAGTATCTATCTACGTGTTCGTAGGCCTCGCAGAATGCAATGTCCATACAGTAGCAGGCTTTTCCGAATGCGTGGGGATCACGAGCCGTGACGAACGCGCGTGTGGGTGCGTGACCGACAAGCAACACTGCAGCTCATGGCTGCTCTCTTGAAAAGCCATGCGAACTTAACGAGCGCTACTGCCCCGTCGCTTGCACCCATACCACGTAAACTTTTTTGCCGCGAGGTCGTTTCTGTCTTCCACCACCTGGATCACGAAGGGGTAGGGGGGCATGGATTGCTCTTCACTCCTATTTTCAGCAAATCAAAAGGCTCGAAAC
Source organism: Pythium plurisporium (assembly GCA_023336035.1). Classification (NCBI taxonomy): domain Eukaryota; phylum Oomycota; class Peronosporomycetes; order Pythiales; family Pythiaceae; genus Pythium; species Pythium plurisporium. The sequence goes on from JAADVY010000343.1 coordinate 15,715, forward strand.
CTCCCATCCCTACCCCGTTGATGCCCCATCAATCAGCTGGCTTCCTCGTGGCGGTCTCACCTTCCTCGTCCACGGTCGACTGAGACTTGCTCTCTCCCCGACAATTGGACAGCCACCTCCCGCACTGGTTCCACTTGCATCACGCTCCCACTGCTCCCCCCCCCACTGACCTCTCTCTCTCTCGCCGCTGCGCATGGAACCGCTCGCTGCGTACGGGGAGCTCGACGCGCTCGCACTGCAGTCGCCCGTCAAGCGCCCCGCCGACGTCGCGTGGGCCGCCTCGCATCTGCCGGCCGCCGTGCGTCGCGCGAGTCTCGTCGACATGGACCGCGTGCGGCTGCTCAAGACCGAGCCGGAGCTTCGCAGTGGCGCGTTCACGCACACGGACGATCTTTTGCTTGAGCAGCTTTTGGTGGACGACCCGCTCGTGGCCACGATCGCAGCCGTCAACGAGTTGGCCACGTCCTCGGAAGAAGAGTCCCACAGTGACGCACCGCGTCTGCTCAAGTGCGAGAGTATCCATGAGGCTGCGACGGCCAAGGCCGCGGTCATGGCGGTGCATGGCAGCTTGGTGCCCGAGGACGAAGTCGGGCTCACGCCACTCGAGATCCGACGCAAGCGGAACCGCGAGTCGATGCAGCGAGCGCGCGCACGCCAGCGGTCCGACATTGAGTCGATGAAAGTCGTGATGCGGCAGCTCGAAGCCCACTTTCAGCGGCTCAGCGAACAGAAGGAGCAGCAGCAGCAGCACGAGTCGCCGACGTCGACGTCGCTGACACGACGTCCGGCAATGCAGCAGGTCGAGACCGAGTACCGACAGCTCGCGGATGCGTCGCGACGACTGAAAGAAGAAAAGTTTTTGCTCGAAAAGATGCTGACCGAGAAGACCAAGACGTTCCGGCGTCTACAGCAGGCCATGGTGGATCGCACCGTGGAGCTCGACATCCGCACGCCACTGACCCCCGCGCCCAGTGAAATGGACGCGCGCACCACAGTGGACTTTTTCACACCCATCACGGAACAGCAAGCCGACGACGCGATCAAGCGGTGCTACGAGGACATCCAACGACTCGAGCGCATCTCCAAGCCGCTCCGCAACGACGCGATCCCGCATCAGCCCCACGTGCTGCCTCCTTCTCTTACGTTTGGCTGGCAAATGCTGTGCCATTTGCTCCCGGCCGACAGCGGCTTTTTTGTGGCGTTCACCAAGTCGTTTGCACATGTCACACCCGATGAGGTGATGCTCAAAACCTGGACGCTGTTTTCGCGACCAGAGAACAACGCCGGCTCGGAGAAGCAGACTGGCGTCATGCGGATGGACACGCTCCAGGTCGTGAACGACAACGCGTACGTCGCACACCGCGACGTCCAGCACCCGAGCAGTCCGGGCAAGACGCTCCGCACGGTGTTTCTACGGTTTCGTTTGCAGACCGAGCATGGCGGGTACGTGATCGGTCGCGCGTGTATGAACCCGACCAACCCGGATCTGCGTGCGCTGGACGAGCGTGAGAGCAATGTCGTGTACGGCGACTTTTCCAGCTGGATCGAGTTCCGCACACCAAGCGACGGCTCGCCCGGGTGCGAGGTCAAGTTTGGCGCGATCCTAGGGTACGCCACGCACGAGGACATGCAGCTGCGGCTCATCAACGCTCTCACGACCACGCTCATGTGGGAGACCACGGTGATCAAGCCGCTGTTTTGCTTACAAAACTCGCTCGCATAGTTTTCCTCCTTGTCACACAATAGAATATATTACTATAGCTTTACGAATACGACGAGACGACGTGGGTCCGCTACAACGATCTTCACGCTTGGTTCACCGGTCCGCGAGGGCAAACACCGGGCCGATGTGCAAGTTCTCCCACCGCAGCAATCCGATCACGACGTTCGCGAGGTTACGTTGCAGCGCAGCGGGGTTGTCCAGGTTCATCGTGCCGGTCATACGCACGCGGCAGCCAGTATTGTTCAGGATCGGCACGAACTCGGTCCAGAGACAGAGCTGCGACGCCCACGCGCGGTTGCGGACGCTGGATTCGTGCGAGTTGACCGCGAGCATGTCGTCGATGCTCGCCGAGCCGCTGAGAAAGCCGTCGTGCGTGCGTAGCCGGTACCGCAAGTACGTCGACACGATCTCACGGTGGCCCGTGGACGCATCTGCGAGCCGACGTTGAAAGATGTACGTGTCGTCATTCAGTTGCTGCACGAGCCCAAACGATTGGCGACCGTCCGTTGGCACATCGCGGTACGACTCGTGCCGCGACGAGATCATCGAGCGTTCGTTGTCCCACATGCGCACCATCGCGTCAAACGCCGTGACGTGCGGGAACGACTTTTCAAAAAAGAACCGCACTTGATTGTGCACAAGCTCGTGGCGAATGTCCCAGCCCAAAAACGGTGGCGGTGCCTGGGCCGAGCTGATGGGAGGTGACGCCGGCGACGAGCACGTGCTGCTGGGGGTCGTACTACCAGCCAACTCGTCGTCCGACGACTCGCTCGCCTTGGCCGCGGGCGACGACAGCACGGTGACGGTCATGCGGCTCTGCGGCGTGCCGTTCTGCGAGGTGGTCGTCGCGGCCACAGCGAGCGACTGCTGGACCGTACTCATGCGAGCGTGGATGTCGGCGATGATCGCCCACACCGTGCTCTCCGAGATGAACGAGTACGCGCTCGTTGGATCATCCTCGATCTTGGCTTGAGCCATCACGGGCTCGACCGACTCGGACGTTGTCTCGTCGGGAAAGTCTTGCATCAGCACGTCGCGCTCCTCGAGCGTCGGCTCCACAAAGTCGCCCACGTGCCGCTCCAGCGTCTCCTTGAGCTTGTTCTTCTCGTACAGCGTCTGCTTGAGATGGAAATTTTCTTCCTGGCACTGCGCCTTGAGCGACAGCGCCTCGGCGTACACGGCCGGCGTGACCCGCGCCACACGCGCACCACTAGTTCCGTTCGCGATCACGGCCGCCGCACTCATCGGCGTCGTGGTTGTGACCGTGACCTGGATGGTCTCGTCGTGCTTGTTCTGGTCCTGGAGCTTGCGGAACTGCGTCTCGAGCCGCTCGACCATGGCGTGGAGCCGCTCCATGGTCTCCTTCTCGCGCTGCCGCGCCGCGCGCATCTGGTCGCGG